>PVKA01021781.1:0-37279 GCA_004027165.1 Ctenomys sociabilis
TTTTTTTTTTTTTTTCAGAACCAGGGATTGAACTTAGTCCCTTGTGCTTGCCAAGAAAGCACGTTTTCCACTGATCCATCTCCCTGGCCCCAAGTCTCTTTTTAAAAATTTTTTATTCTAATTCTTTTTATTACTGTATATTTTAATTTTATTATTTTATTTTAGTTTTTGGATTTTAGTAGGCATCTACAGGGTCTCACTACACAGATCAGACTCACAGTAATCCGCCTGTGTTCAGCCTCCAGGAGCTAGGATCACAGGTGTGTGCGCCAGGCCCAGTCTCAATCGCTATCTCAGTGCACCCGGGGGCAGGACTGGCACTGCATGTTGGGGATTGAAGCCGTGCCACTGCGTCTGCCCAAGCAGATACATCAACCCACTGAGCTATGTGTGTTTTAACTTTAAAATATTAAAACTTTATAACACTATGGAGCTCATGATATTGTCAAAAGACTTGGCAGTGCATTCAAAATAAGCATGGCAAATATATATGTGAATATATAAAAAAATTAAAAAAAACTTTATTATTAGTCATATTTTTATTGTGTATAATACACCTGTAAAGTGAAAATAATGATTTAGAGATGTGGGTATTAGTACATGTTTGTAGTGTGTGGTGTTCATGCCAGGCAAGTGCTTCTTCTGAGCTATCTCCCCAGCCCTCAGAATAAAATTTCTCACTCACAATTACATTTAATCTTCTAAAATTCAATTTTTCCTTCTTATATTTAGTGTGAAGTTTTCTTAAATATGAGTTGAAATTTTGAACTTCTAATTGCAGCCATTTATTTATTTCTATGAAGATATATAATATTTGAAATATATTCTCTTATTAATATTAAATAAATTGCATGTCAAATATATCCTTCAGGCCTGGGGAGAGAGCTCAGAGGTCTCAGTGCCTGCCTGGCAAGTGCAAGGATCCAGGTTCAATCCCTGGTACCACATGCTAGGCTGGCCACTGAACCCCGGCGTGGCGGTGCAAGTCTGTAATTCTGGTGCTTGGGCAGCTGAGCGAGAAGTATTGCCATCCACGCTGCACAGCAAGACCCTATACTAAATAAGCAAAAGCTTAAAAGTAGCCAGATATGTCCTTTATGTAATAATGACAAAATGTGCAATGGGCATAGAAAGCTGGAGATGAAGACTGGGGTGTCAGACTGACTTCTCCGTGCAACTCACCACACATGCGCTCCCCTTACAGTCAGCCTAGGACGATAAGGAGTGGCCGAACTCTGTGACTGTAAGATTTAAACATTTACTCTAGAAGTCACTTCCATTAATCCCCATCGAACAGCCCCACTCATTTTGAGCAGACTTCTGCATTGCTCTTGTCACGTTCCCCGGCAATTCTGAAAGTCCCTTCTCATGAGTTTCGTGGTGTTATTGTTGCTGCCTTCATGTTCTGAATCAGTTAGAAATATTTCCCTTCCATGGTCATTTTGACCTTGGGGAAAAGCCAGAACTTGCCCTGTGTCAGATCCAGTGAGTGAATAATGTAGATAAGAACTCCCTGCAGTTAAAGAACTTATGATCCTGCCTGACTGCTGGACTCAGTGGACAACAACACTGACTGTAAAAGGGAATTCCAGAGATGGTTGTATAAATTGACAAGAATGATGGCATAATTTTGTTCAAAGAAAAGAGGGCATTTTGAGGGGGATTAACATAAATGTATTTTATAATATAATAATAATTTATTAATTTAAACATTCTTTTTGTATTTTGATTATCTCATATATATTAGAAAATAATGATTATGCCCCTTTCATTTATTGTTTTGTTTCTCTTTTTCTTTCACCCAATATGTGTGAAGGTATTTATAGACTAAGATTATTTAAAGGGAGGATTTGCACAGTGATTTTTACAAAGCTAGTAAGTCATTAAAATTAATTCAAATTTAATTTACTGGGCCAGTGAGATAGCTCAGAGGTCTACAGTACCTGCTTAGGCAAGCTTAGGCAAGTGTGCAGGGACCATGTGTGCAGGATTGAACCCAGGGTTCAATCCTGGGTACCACATGCCACTCTAGCCCCGCCCATGGAGTGGGCTGAGCCTGCCACAAAAAATTTAATTCACTATCTGAATCAATTACATCATTTACTTTTAAATTCTCACGTTTTCATTCTCTAATATTCATTATGTATGAGAACTCTTATGTATGGCGGGATGATATACCACCAAGATTTCACAGAACATGCTTCATTTGACCCTATAATATCTCCTGCATCTTTTTGCACAAATTGTGTGGAAAGGTACACATTAATACTGTACTATAACAAGCATAGAATGAAATGGTTAAGCGTACTTTCATGGGGTTTCAAAGTCAAGTGTATGGAGATCATGAAGAGAAACTGAGGCACACACCTAAGAAGCACTGCTTATTTGGATTGATCAGAGTTGTAACTCAGAAGACTCAAAATTCAGGTTGGCTGAAATGTGTCTCTGGGTGTTAAACACTTAGTAAATTTGCTTGTTAGTTTGTTTGTGTCGTTACTTAATGACTTTGAAGTAAGTTATACTACTGACCTTTATTAATTTACTTATCTTCCTTTTTTGCCATACTGGGGATTGAACTCAGGACCCTATGCTTGCCAGGCAAGCAATTATTCTACTTAGTGATCTCCCTGACATTTTTATTTTTTTAAAATTTTTAATAAGTACAAAATGGTAAAAAAAATAGAAATGATGCAAGATTTCATTACACAAAATAATGGAAATTTGAATTTGACAATGGTTGCTGTGTTGTATATTGTTATTTTCAAATTGGTTGTTTAGGTTATTAGATATAACCCTGAAAAATTGGTAAAAAATAGTTATAAAAATAAATAAAAGTAATCATTGGCTCCTCCCTCCAATAGACCAGAAGAAATCAGCAGTATAATTATACAGCTTATATGCATGAATATGCCTTGTTACCATTTTTCTTTTGACGTTTTCATCTCAGTTGCTCCTTCCCATTGCATCTATTCTTTTGCTCTCACATTATCTATTGTACCTTTCAGTGTTTATGTACTCTTTCAGGTTCTCACTCTAGTGAGACAATACAGTGTTTGCACATGTGGATCTGATTTATTTCGCTTAAGAGTATGGTCTCTAGTTGCATCCATTTACTGACAAAAGTTTCAGATTTATCCTGTTTTATAGCAGAACAATACTCCATTGTATGATACTAATACATCTTTTTTACCCATTTCTCCATTGTCGGGCTTTTGGGTTGCTTCCAAGATTTTGCCATGACAAATTGCACTGCTATGAACATGTGTGAACATTTGCACTGTGGTATGATGTTTACAGTTCTTTTGTTAGAATGCCTAGGAGGGCACTAGCTGGATTGAATGGGACCTTTTATCCTAGCTTTGTGAGGAATCTCTGATGTGATTTCCATAATGGTTGTACCAGGCTGCACTCCCACCAACAGTGGAAAAGAGTTCCTTTTTCCATAGTCTTTCTAGCATCAATGATTGGTTGACTTCTGAATGATATCCATTCTTTCTCATGTAAGGTGTACCTCAGTGTTCTTTTAATTTGCATCTCTAGAATGACCAAGGATGATGAAAATGATATCATATATTTATTTGCCTTTTGTATGTCTTCATTTTTGAAGTAAATATTCATCTCAGGTGCCAATTTTTCAATTGTAATAACCCTCTTTAAAAATTCAGCCATTTCATTTTGAGAAGGAGTTCTTTTAGAATATAAATTGCTAGAGGTGCTCTCCTCATTCTGTAAAGATTCTGGGATTACTGGAATGTGCTTCCATGACCAGTTAAATTGTAATGGCAAAGATGACAAATAGAGAGGAATGTGTCAGTTGTTTGTCAAGAATTTAGCTTTGTGGAAGCAGAAAAGCAGCCTGCCTTGTAAAGAGAAAGTTAGATACTTTAAAGAATTACACAATTATTACGTTCTTTGTAATTTTTAAATTTTATTTTAAAAAACACTAAAATAAAAAAAACACTAAAATGATACAAATTTTAGAAACAAGATAATAGAAAATTAATGATGGTTATTATATTGCATATTATTATCTTCAAAATAGTTTCTCAGATTGCCAGATAGAGGCATGCAAAATTGATCAAACAATTTAAGCACTTCACTATTTCATTCAATGAGCTAATAGAAATTAGTAGTAAAATTACCTTACCTATAATTTTTCCCTTCCTTCTTTTCTTCTTTCTGCCAACCCAGTTCTTTTCTTTTGAGCAATTTCTGTCCCTTTCACAATATCTATTCTACCTTTGAAATATGTCAGACTTGCATACATCGTACTGTGTACCTAGTGTAAGAAACCAAGAGTAAAGCAGTTCTCAGAAGGTGAAAAAGAACAGGAATGAAGACATTTGGAAAGGAACTGAGAAGGGGCAGAGGACACTGTGGCTTCTCAGAGGACTGGGACAGCCTGGACTAATGAAGACTATAGGTCTCAGTATGTAGATTACAGGAAGTACTCTACTGGCCAGGCTGAATTTCAAGGGGTTCTGGGAAAAAGAAACAGCTAGCACTGAAATAAGGTAGACCTGGTGGAAGCCTGACCCCTAATGTGCTTTCAACCTACATTTTTGTGATGTCTGGATCTGTTTTTATCTATTCAGTTTTAGTTTTTTCACAGATATCAGCATCCACATCTATTTTTCTGTTTTTAGTAATATTTTAGGACACTTTATATAAATTTAAAGTACTTTATTAGTTGTTATATGCATATAAAATCTTGTACAAAGAATAACTGTATTTAGACTTGCATGATAGCTTCAAAATAAGATAAAGAAAATAAATACTTCTTATTAATGGCATAAGCAGTGTACACACTGAAAGATAGATATTGTACAAAACATCAGTCATTTCATATGACAATTTCTTTGAGAAGGTGAAAAAAATGATTTAGATTTCTTCTTTATACCATTTTGTTTCTGTAACTATCCAGTTTCAAGTCAACAGAAAGTTCTATTTGACATCTAACTAAAATCCCTTTTACCAGTGTAACAGGTATACCTATTACACTAGAGGTGTCAGCTGCTAAGAATTTTCATTCTCATGCCATTACACTGTCTTTTTTGGTAAGAATTACTCTCTTTCAATAAATAAAAGCTGCCATGCGAGGAAGATACTCTCCTCATCTCCAAGAGGACCCAATAACCGCCAGAACTAAGGTCTGGCACAGAGGGTGAAATGAAACTATTAACCCTTATGGGACCTTGAGGGCAAAACAGACTGGGGAGTCCCCTGAGATCTGCTGGTGACATTGGGGCTCAGCTGCTTCCCAGTCGCATATCAATAGCTCAATTTCTTCCTCCTGAGGATCTCGCATCAATAAAACAACTTGTTCAAAATCCATAACTGCACTCAGGAAACACAGAAAACATGGAGAAAGGGTGGATCACAGAGATGTAGCTCTTGGAAATTGGATTTTGTTGCATTAAACAAAATTCATCTTCCATTGGTAAATATACATCATATAAAAATGAGTAAAGTAGAAATCCTGCACAGATACTTAGGTAGTAAATCTGAAACAGGAAGCCATGGCCAATGAGGTTCAATTAAATATATTTTCTTCCTGTAGATGAATCCTAAATAAAAATAACTTATGTTTTAACTTGCTTTAACCTATTTTTTTTTGACAGGGTACAAGGATTGAACTCAGGGCTAGTGCTTGCCAGTCAGGTGCTTAAGCCACTGAGCTATATCCCTGGCCCCTTTAACCTACTGTTTTTACACCACATAATTTCTAATAGTTTGATGGACATCTGCATTTGTTTTCATGAATACTTAACATAAAGTGTGAACTCATCATTTCACTCTGAAAAGTATGTTTTTTATTTGCTTTGAAGTATCCCTTGCTATATATTATTTCAACAGTAGTATTGGGGGAGAGGTAGGGAGAGAGAGAGAGACAGACAGACAGACAGACAGAAAGAGAGAGAGAGACAGAGAGAAGAGACAGAAGCAAAGAGAGAAGAGAGAAGAGGGAAGAGAGAGAGAAGTCTTCCCAGGGTCGTGCTCTTCCTCCCCCCACAGCATCTAATCAGCCACCTTCTCTTCTTGCTACTGGATGACACAGAGCCTTTTGCCTAATTTGAGGCAGAAACAACAGCATGTGGTCACTGCAGCTTTCCTGCCTTTGCTCTTTATTTGATATTAAATTTAACATTCAATGCAAGCCTTTATACACAAGTCAAGTCAAAATATTTCTATGAATTGAAATGATGAATTAGTAATCAAAATGTTGAAAAATACTCTCTATTCCCAGGATAAACACATTTCTCTCACTTGATAAATGATTCTTTACCTGCAAAATACTATTCTTTGCTAATGGCCTTCTCTAAGAACTCTTACTTATTATATAAAACTCTGCACAATGAATTCTCACATGATTTTGCTTTGAAAGAATATGTCAGTATTAAATAGGAGTTTATAAAATGTTTCTATGTGTCAGAAAAGTTGAGATAATTTCCATAAAGTTTACGACATGAAATTGTAACTTTCGGGATGTTAATGTTCAACTGTTAGAAGGGGCCAACACCTGGATGTGAATTACTATTTTTCAAATCAGATCTGACCTTATTTTAGAGTTATTTATTCACTTTCCTTAGCATCCTTAAATTTATGCCCTGCTTTTAATGTTGCTCAGAGATCTTGGTACTCAACTCAAATCCCTTGTCACCAGATTTTGAATATGTATTAACTTCATAAGACTAACACAGCTGTGTAAACATGCAGAACACAGGTAGGATGAACCCTTCTGTGTAAATGTTTATACCGATACTAATAATTGGAATTAATTATGTGAATTAAACACTGTTTTGTAATGGAAAATAGAATTTCTTTGAAGGTCACCTTGTTATTTTGGTATTGATTGCAGTGAGTTAATTCTCAAAAATGTGAATTTCTCATATGTTTAGATGCATAGAAGATATTAGTTGAATTATAATCAGGTCCAAAACTATGGAAATATGAATATGCCAGTGAATGCATATGATGATGTTTTGAAGGATTATTAAACAACTAATTTAACTAAATTCAGCCAGTTTTAAAGGTTACAATAAAAGTTTAACAAATACTGCAACTTAGAAGAGAATTATGATTAATAATACTTTTACTTATTTAAATTAGTCATTTTCAGGAAAAAACTATACCAGCTATTGCTGATGAGATGAAATTACTACGGTGCACAATTATGACTCAAAGACTACCTGAGGAATCATATTTGCTAGGAGCGCATATGTGCTACTCAGATTACTGGCTTTTATGTTGATAGATTTTTACATGCACATAAAATATGTTAATCATTTCCCCCATGTCCCACTTGCCAGTCCCTCTCCAAATTTCACATTTTTGTAAAATGTATAATGTAGTTTGAATTTATCAGAGTCTCCCTATTTTTCCACCTTCTTTTCTTCTTTTTTGGCTAACAATAATAGTGTCAATTCTGCTTTCTTGTCCTCATCTCTACTCTCCACTTTCTGAAAATATATTGTATTTTATGTACTGACATCTCCTTCATTCCACTCCAAATGATGGTCTCCAGATCCATCCAGTTTTTCAACATGACAAAATTTAATTCTTTTTTTTGGAGAAACTGAGGTTTGAACTCATGTCCTGGTGCTTTCCAGGGAAGCACTTATCCCACTAATCTGTCTCCTCAGTACCCAAAATTTAATTCTTTTTATGGCTCAGTGGTAGCCCACTGTGCTCCAGATTGTCCTTACCTACCACAATAACCTTTTCTCAGGTGCTATGTATTGAATAAATCAACAAAAACATTCCAAAGGTGATAAGGGCATTACACTGCGACTAACTCCACAAAACATTCCAGATAAAATTCAAGAATTTTTAGTTATTTTTTTACATTTTCATTTAACATACCTTGAGAATTTAAATAGAAAGGAATCAAATTTGCAGATGCATGAAATGCTATTTGGTCTAATCTCAGCCAACAAGAAGAAAACAGACTTCCAATTTATATTATCAAATTTCTTATGACAAAGTACTATCTGGGGAATTCAGCAAAGTAGTAGACTCTAAGATATGCATTTGGTAGTTTAATAGACTCAGAACGATTGAGTCCATTGTCTTTAGCCCTTTACTGTTGAATGTCTTTGATCTCTTACTGTACTATAACTCTACCTCAACCACCTTGTCACTTTCTCCATCACATTTAAAACAAGATCTCTCCATTTTTTAGGTATATCTAATCTCACTTACTAATGGAATCAACTTTATGTACTGACATTAATAAGAAATAAAGCTTACATCAACTCTAAGTACCTTCTTCTCCCTCCAATGTATTATTTTTGGGGGACTTAGTCTGAGAAGTCTTACCAATAGTCTACTCAGAATGACGTTATAATACAAGTTAAACAGTTCTATTATAAGTAGAAGACTATACATTCAAATTGATCTTTCTTTAAAATATGTTGATATATAATACCTTTATTTTGTAATATATAAAATAACACCATACTCAGATGTTCTGTTGAATAAAACATATGATAAGATATAGAGGTGAATGTTCTCCAATAACTACCTTGTCTTCCATTTGGTGAAAATCTTGGAGGGGGATAGAGGCTTGGCTTACTGACAGAGCTGGGTTTAATTCCTGTCACAAAAATAATAAGTTCAACTAAATAAATATTTAAAATCATTATCTTCTTTGTGTACACATTATGGATTCTCATGAAACTTATAATGTGCGATTGTTTTTTTTCACCATTTTTGAAGTGTGTTTTTTAAAATGATTTTTATGTTGGGAAATGTGTGTTGATAATAACCTGGTAGAATGTCACTGTAGAGAAATGAACTCATGAACATTCAAAAATATTAGAAGAAACAATGATTTGAATGCTGACATTCTTCTGGGATTTAATATGTCACTTCATTTGCTGAGAGTTTATTTACTACAGAATACCATTAATCTTCAATTATTCTAAAAATCATGGAAAAATAGACATGAATAAAATCAATAATAGTTTAAATTAAGTAACTCCTGTTTCAGTACTCAAATAATGTGGTTTTTTTTTTCAGTATTTGTAGTCTTACAACATTTAAATAACCTTCAAGTTAATATGAATCCAGGGAACAAATACAGAATAGAAGCATACATTAATTAATCAACTGAATTGATTAGTACATAAATGAGATTAAGAAAGAAGATACATTAAACATAAAATTGATTTAGGATTTTATCATAGTAGGAAACAGCAGACCTACTACAACACCATGAGAACATAATCTTATTTTAGCGATAATACAAACTCAAATCTTAAGACAGAGTTGGCTCTAGAAAATATGGGAAATTCTTTTAGAATATAAATAATATAGTTAATGTATTAATCATAGATGAGTGCAAATAACTTTTCTAAATGTCATGGGTTTTACAAACATAATAGTCAAAAAAAAAACCTTAAGATTAGTTACAGATTTTAAAAGCACACTGCCACCTGAAAAAGAAATGGCAAATCAAGAATAAAGGATGTAACTTCTGATGTATTACATCATAAAGCAAAAAGGGGGCACTATCAGAATCGAAGTGAAAATACAGCAGGTGAGTAAACTATCACAGGAGATGAAAGAATTTTGTTTAAAGAAAGATTAAGCCAGGAGCTTTCTCTCTTCAGGATTCTATTGAAGAAATTACAAACGATATCACTTTATTTTTGAGAGACTGAAAAATGCAAATAATTGCTGCCCATTGGGGTAAGGGGACGAAGGAAACAGTAAATCATATATTTATATTCCAAGAAAATTTTACTATTTTGAAACACTTAGAATAAGATGGAAGAAGAGATAGGATATGTTAATGAAAGTCCTAACAATGAAAGAAGCAATGAGTCTGTGACAGCCAACTTCGTGAAGCAGAAAAATGAGTATCCGCTGCAAGCCCGCCATCTGCTGGAAGACAAGTTAATGAACACACCCTCTTCTGGAGAGGAAGTGGGTCACTGAGGAATTCTGGCAGTGTCCTCCATCAGATGGATATTTCAGGTTACTGAAACATGCATTTAAAGGTCTAATGCACCCGATGGGAAAAAATCATAACATGAAAGCTAATTCCAGAGTGAAAAAGTGTAATAAAGTTACTAAGTAACTAAATTGAGTCCCTTGTTAAATACAAATTTGCAATTTGCATTTCTGAAAAATGTTTCTTTCATACAAAATATACATCCAGCATTGATTATTATAATAGTTAATTGCAACGTTAATTATGATATCTTATCTAATTCCATCTGATAGGAGAGATTTTCTTTTTTATACAACTTGGGTAATAAAATTGCTCTTTGGTTGAATCAAAAAGTTTGCATATTCTTTCATTATAGATTTTGCATATATTTTTCAATGAGTCACACATATAATACACGGTAATTTTTATATATTTAAGTTTCAAAATGGAGAAAGTAAGGTAATGTTTGCTTCTTCATCTCAGCAGGATTTAAAACTTCATTGTACTTCTTACCTACCTGCAACCTGTTTTAATCCTCTCTGACAGTCTTATAACTAATTTTTCACTCTTCATATCTATAGTTGAATAACTTGAATTATTTTTCTACGACTATTGTTTGACTCTTGGCAGCTACAGCCCTCCTTCTCACATTTCTAATCATTCTTTCAAGTCTTGCTGGGAACTTTCTGAAGTCACTACCTTGCATTTATCAATCGGAGTAGGCTCAGTTCTTGTGCCTGCCTGTCACACACTGCCTCATCTGCCACAAATTTTATGACAGTTTGGATCCCAGTGTTCTAAAATAAAAACACGTAGCCAGCACCTTGCAAAAAACACAGTAGCATGTCCAGCATGCACTCATACTCATACATTTTCTGCGTAATCATTAAATTTGTCATGTTTTAAAATTCCATACAGTTTTCATTCCACTCAGAACTCACATACATCATCTTTTGATAACACATTCATTCAAATATGTGGAACATTTTCATTACAGCAGACACTAAGGTAGTTATTCTGGGATGAGTATCAAACTAATCAGAAGCTTAAATATAATGTAATTAAAACTTAGCCAAATAGCTATTAAATTCTAAATAGTTATGAAATATAATCAATGCTAGGAAGAAAATCAACATATTCAGTGAGAGTACAAAACATACAAAAGTTGTAAGTGACATTGTTTGGTTCAGGAAGAACTTTTCCAAGAAAGACAATATTGCACTGACAAGGCAACATGTTTGCAAATATAGTTTCTTTGATTCCTTTTATCCCTTTAAGTGTGTCCCTTTTTACAGAGGTCTTGCCACTACTTCTATTGAAGAATGGGATGATTTCCATTTCTTCTGAGGCTGGGTCAGCATAAAACTTGCTTACATCTATTTGACCTATAAAAATGCACAACTTGGGTAAAATTACTCCTGTTGATACAAAAGGGTTGCATATTCTTTCATTCTATATTTTGCATATATTCTTCAATATACATATCCAATACACAAGTTATTTTTATATATCTGTATAGGTTTTAAATTGTAAAAAGGAAGTAAGATAATGTTTGCTTCTATAAATGAACTCAGTGGGATTTAATATTTCATTTTAGTTCTTACCTAATGGTCTCCAGAAAAGATGTGAAGAATGTGTGCTTAAGGCTAGAAGGCTATGAACTCTGTGCACTATGTGTGAAACCTACTCCTGCCCAGAAGAGAGCAGGCCCATTACAATGAGGTGGCTGTGACATGTGTGGGGGTGTCCAGGGATGCTCGCTGTGGTCCAGTCAGAACAATGCTGACCGAACGGACTCCATAGTCATTTCCCTGAACCATGAAAAACTTTGCTTCATTTTATGTCTCTATGTTTCAGGCCTTTTATAAAAAAGTAAAAATGAATCAGCTATCACTATAATGTTCTAGGATAAACAGGAAAATATGGTAGATCTAAATCTAATCCTGGAAGTTAAAGACAATATGAAAACTGTTTGATGAAACTTAAATCAAAGAAAGTGAGGTTTGAGGGTTAAGCAGAATTTTGACTGTGTTAGTTCCAAATGGTCATTTAATGATTCCAATTTTATATAATGTTGAATGAAAAATTTCACAAACTGTTAAACTGAAACATAGTCAGATCTAATAGCTTTGATATATTGGGAAGAAAAAAACCTCCTAGGTTGTTAGATGGGTTCATGTTCTCTAGATTGAAAAATGATTTTTTTTCAGAGAGAAGAGTTCCTGAGTGGGTTGCCAAGGACCCCAGCTTTTCTAGGGATTTTTATTTATTTATTTTTTATTTTATTGAAATACAAATATCAATGAGACAGTTTTAAGATACCTTGACAAGACGCATTTAATAAATTAATACATTGCAAACTGTTTTCATAATGTTTTGGTATCATAGAAGGTGCATACATTATATTACACTTACAGACATTATTATAGCATATGTCTCTTATCAGTAAATTAAGAGAGTGTAGCTGTTTGTGTATCTTATTATTTATACCTGAATTATATCAAAGATTCAATAATTAATACTTTCTACCTTGTTATTTTCCTAGTGGTTGTCCATATATTAGAAGCTGACATAATATCCTGTCCACCCACCATCAGTGCAAATCTTGCTTCTCATAGAATTATGTAGAAGCATAGCGTTATCTATCTCAACTGTACTGTCCATACACACACATCATGATTCTTAATTTCTGTACCCCTTCCTTTTTCTACACCTGTCAAAGATGGGTACTCCATTGCCATTCACCTAATTTAGGTGCTTGAACTCGACAACACAATCCAACACAGTCCAGCATTATACAACAATATAATGAGTTATCCGAAGATGTTGTCGACTATAACCATTTACAGCTCAACTTATTATTATGTCCCCGTGGTGCATACTTCATTTTTATACTTTTCTGCTGTATGGTTAAGACCTAGATAGAGCAAGATCAATATACCAACACATGTACTATTTCTTTTATGAGGTCAGTGAAGTCCCCTCTCTAGGGATTTTTTAAAGAGCAAATCTATGACATGTGGTAGGTCCAAAGCGGGAAAAGTGGAAAAATCACAATGTAAGCATGAGGCAGGAGAAAACTATGGTCAAAGAATAAGAATACTAGTGTATTGCTTAGGTAAAATAATTAAACTAGGAACAAATGGAGAAGCAACTCATTTAGCAAGCAGACATGAATACAGAACAGAGACTTATCATGTAGAGGTTTGATTTATTGACTCCTCCTGGCTTCCTTGAGATGATAGAGTTATTTAGAATATCAGTCCTTGACATTTATCTTTAGGAAGTATGTAGTAACATTTGTTTTGTATTTATCTGGAGATCTGGCCCGCAGTAGAGATGCCCCTCTCTACCACAGTTGCAAGGTATCTAATCTGCACTGGCTCACTTAAGGGCCTATAATATTTTATTTACGTGTTGCCTGTAATAGCTTTGCAAAGTCAATTGAAATTATGATGTAAATTTTAGAACAAAGGAATAAGGGCACTATAATAAGGCAAGAGTAAGTCATAACAATAGCTTGATAAAAGCAAATAACATTAGTATGAGTAGATACATTTTTTTTCCTTTTTCCTTCTTAAAATGTGTAATTTTCAATAATCTCCAAGGTTGAATAACTTATCTAGTATATTGTCATAGAAACGTAATGATGTTTTATACTAAATTAATCCCATTAGCTTTTAGAATGTTACTATTCTGGTTTATCCAGAACTTAGAGTTATTTATAAATAACTTGGCAGTTTAGAATCATTTCATTTTAATGTACCTATTTGTCAAATTGTTCCTTATTAATAGGTCAGAGACTGTTAGAATAATGTATAAAACTGACTGGTGTCCCTGGCAGAGTAACAAAAGTTGGAGTTGAGATATGAAAGCAATATCCCCTAAACACAGGGCATTAGGTGCCCTTATTATAAGTATGAATAAAGATGAATGATGCCAAAACACAGCCTTATTTTGATTTAGAGTGTACTTAAATGACAACTATTTCATTCTGTTTAAAGGGCTATGGTACCTGAAAATGAAATTTAAGTTTTGTATAGACAAAAGTATTTAATTTTTTGTACAAATGTATGTTGATTATATTGAGGTGCATAAAATTATTTGATTAATATTTAATCATAAGTGAATGTAAAGGTGAGCTTTACATTGTTAAGGTCTTTTAAGATATATTACCAAGGGGCCAGGGAGATGGATTAATGGAATAAGTGCTTCCCTGATAAGCAGAAGGGCCTGAGTTCAATTCCCAGTTCCAGAAAAATAAAAAAAATATATTTTCAGAGAGAAATAATGCAAATCCTTACAAAATAGTTTTACCTAATAGAATTATTTATATATGCATATATATTAATATTCTGAATTTTTATTTATTTGGAACATTCACTGAACATGCTATGAACACTGAGGTACTTCTTGCTATAAAATACATAATAATGGAAAGTAGTAGCATGATAATTTTTAACCTAATTGAGAAAATACTATAGATAATTGTGAATTACATTAGTTAACAAATACATAAATTAAATAACTCATATAAATAAATGAGCAAGGACATTTTATATGAAATTAGATTTAAAAACTGAATTCAGAAAGTTCAATCACCATCATGTTTTTCCTCTTGTTTAAGAAAAAAATTCTTAAATTTTTGAAAGAACTGTTGGAGACTTCAGGTTTTTGATCTAGCATGCACAGAACTTGATAAATCTTGTTTTCAAACTACAAGAAAGAAAGAAGGAAAGAAAGAAAGAAAGAAAGAAAGAAAGAAAGAAAGAAAGAAAGAAAGAAAGAAAGAAAGAAAGGAAGGAAGGAAGGAAGGAAGGAAGGAAGGAAGGAAGGAAGGAAGGAAGGAAAGAAGGAAGAAAAAACTAAACAAACTATTCATAACTGACCTTACTTAGTTTCATCAGTAGTTGAAGTCACAGAGTAAACTCTGGCATAACTCTGAAAAATGAAGAAGTAGGCAGACACAGTCACCTCTGAGATCCCTTTATCCTGAGAAGCTGTGAGGACCTCTAACTGGTAGAAACCTACTTAGGGGGCATGAATGAATGCCCTTTATAAAATGAAAAATGGCTGGAGTCCATATGTGGATCACTCTGAGGACTAGAAACTCCCTTGGTGCCTGTCTTATTCAAACCCCTGCACTTTGAAAGGCTTTTCTTCCTAGAGCTTCACAAAATTCTTGTGCTTGAGTTTGGAGAAAAATCCCCCTGAGCTTCCTGTGCTGAAAGCAAGAAAGCAACTCTTTAAAAGGAGAATGAGGATCGTGATCCCTTGCAAGGGCTAGCTCTAGAAGGATAGCACTGCGATTAGATAGCTGCAGCTCAGTAGTCTTCCAGTCATGCTTTTGAGGAAATCAAACTGAACTGTAAATATAATGACACTCAAAACTCAGCCACACTATGCAAACTGAAATTTAATGGAGAGCTCATGGAATGCTTCTGCCTAAGACTTTAACACCAGATCATTGTGTAACATAATGGCTGCCTAATGAGTTCTTTGAGAAGCTCAAAGGAACAAATACAAAAACAAACAAATAGAAAAAAGCCATAACTTAAGTACTTAGCAGGTATCACTGCAAAGGGCATTAAAGACATTACAGTTTTTAGTTAGATTGATATGAAACTCCACACTAAAACTCTCATTTGCTTCTATTAAGAGATGCATTCATCGTGTTCAATTTTGCAGAAAAGAATTAAAAACTCTATTAGGCTTGCTAAAAGGCAAAAATAATCAAACAAAATCAAAATCAGGCATGACATATAACTTCAAGTTCCAAAACTAGAATTGTATAATATAAATTATTAATTCAACATGGCACAGAAGAGAAGAAGCTGTGGTGGAGTTACTCAGGGAAAATCACCTAAAAACACAGGTACTTAGAAGAAAAGTAGGGATAAGTATCCTGTTAGCAAAATCAATCCAGAATAAATAATAAATCACATAAAACATCAGTGTAGGACCTTATAAAGCAGTGAAGCAAGCTGCAGGACTGACTGCAGGACCTATGACTGCATGCGAAATAGGAACTGCATTCAGGGAAGTTCACAGGAAAGATTTTCTGCAAAAGCCTGGAAAACTCAAGGCAAATAGCACAGTTTTGAGATAGGAGAACACATCCCTACTTTGCTTTCCTCCAAATGGAGAACATTGCAGCTAGGCAATAAATTTTGGCAGCACACACAAGAGTGACAGACCAAGAAGCTGTTCCGTCTCCATAAGCCAATAGAATTTATTTTCTCTCTTTTTCGTTTATTTTTTATTTATTTTTGATCATGACTGTAACAGTTAAGTGGAATATCAAATGACAAGGCCCTCAAGAGCCTTGCCCCCCATGATACTCCTAGTGGTATGAGAAGAGACTGGCTATGCCAGCAATATATAACAGAGGAGAATATATAAGAGGAATAATCATAAACATATATTGAACCAAATACCCAAAGATATAAAACAAATATTAACAGTGATGAAAAATCATATAATCATTCCTATAATTGTAATGGGGTACTTCACTACTTCAGTGTCACAAATAGACAGATAAGCTGAAACAAACCAGGGGACAAATGGACTCAATAGATGTCTACAGGGAATTTCATCCTATAACATGAGAATACACATTATTGTCATCTGCAAAAGGGATAATATGGAACAGAGACCTAATACTAATTCATAGAAACGATTTAGTAATTAGTAAGGAATTAAAATTATCCCATGATTATTATGAGACCATAGTGAAATGAAATTTCAAATGAGTAGCAAATAAAACCATAAATACTCTAACAACACATGGAAATTAAATAACATCCTTCTGAATGACCAATAGGTCACAGATAAAGCTAATAAAGATGTTAGACCATTTCTACAATTAAATGATAGTGCTGAAAAAACATACAAGAAATTTTGGGCCACAGTAAAAGAAGTCCCACAAGATCAATTTATAGTGGTAAATTTTCACATCAAGAAAATAGAGACAAGTATCCTGCAGCATATGACATTCACTTTGCCTTATCTGACTCAATTGTTTTTAGTTGCTGCAGGGTACTAATCAGCTTTTCTTCTGGATGGTTAACAACCTAAGTTCACAGATCAGAATTGGAGAAATAGAAGAGCCACAAGGCCAGCAAACATTTTGGCCCTAGCCTTTCAAGGTCAGCGAAGACTCAAGACATAGGAGAACCTGTACTGCAACATCATGAAACTCAGTTGAGCTCCAAATTTCCAGAAGAAGGAGATTATGGAGCCACAGAGGAAAGAGATGGAAAATCTATAGTGTGCCTGGGGAGAGTCACATGGAGAAAAACTTTCTCTCAGGCTCTCACAGAGAGCAAACTGGCTGTGACTCATGCACATGGATGACACAGAGAAAGGATCTACAGAATAAGTTACAGGGCTACAAGATAAACCTTGAGGGGACTTCACTGACCTCATCAGAAACAAAAGCTATATTTTTAGGTATATAGGTCTTGCTCTATCTAGGTCTTAACCATCCAGCAGAAAAGTATAAAAATGAGGTATACACCACGGGGCTATAATAATAAATTGAGCTGTAAATGGCTATGGTCAACAACTTCTTCAGATAACTCACTATTGTTGTGGAATGCTGGACTGTGTTGGATTGTGTTGACGAGTTCAGGCACCTAAATTAGTTGAATGACAATTGAGTGCCCATCTCTGACAGGTGTAGACAAAGGAAGGGGTATAGAAAGGAAGAATTATGAGGTATGTGTATGGACAGTACCGTTGGGATAGACAGTGCCATGCTTCTACATAATTCTATGAGAGGCAAGATTTGCATTAATGGTGGTTGGACAGGATATTATGTCGGCTTCTAGTACTATGGACAACCACTAGGAAAATAACAAGGTAGAAAGTATTATTGAATTTTTGATGTAATTCAGGTATAAAAAATAAGATACTTAAACAGCTACACTCTCATAATTTACTGTTAAGAGACATATGCTATAATAATGTCTGTAAGTATAATAACATGTATGCACCTTCTATGATACCAAAACATTATGAAAACAGTTTGCAATGTATTAATTTATCAAATCCATCTTCTCAAGGTGTCTTAAAACTGTCTCATTGATATTTGTACTTCAATAAAATAAAAATTAAAAAAAAAAGAAAATAGAGACAGTACAATCTCCAGGCCTGCCTTGCCAGCCCTGCCCCCAGGGCCTGATGACAGTGCAATTGAGACTGGGCAGGGTGGAGCGATCCTGTAATACCAGCACTTGAAATACTGTTAACAGGAGGATCACTATGGGTCCGATCTAGTAGTGAAACACTGAACACCCTATAGACCCTTCCCTAAATTACAGAGAGAGAGAGAGAGAGAGAGAGAGAGAGAGAGAAAGAGAGACAGCTCCATTCACAACTTAATGTTAAACCTCAGACTTCTAAAGGAAAACAAAAAACAAAAGAAAAACAGAAAAAAAAAAATCAAGTCCAAAGCTCCTACAAAGGTAGAAGTTATAAAGATCAGAAGGAAATTATTACAATTAAAAATAAGAGAACAATGCAAAGTATCAACAAAGAAAAGGAGTTGGTACTTTGAAAGATTAAATAAATTGATAAAATCCTAGCCAAAGTTATGAAAAATAAAATGAAAAATTCAAACCATTGTAATTAGGAATAAAAAAGATCCTGAAGAAATCCAGTTCATCAATACCTCCTTCAAGAACCTGTACTAAAAATAAATGAATAAATAAAATCTGAAGAAATGGACAGATTCCTAGATACATCTGAATTATTAAAGTTTAATCCAGAAGATATAAAAAGTCTGAATGACCCAATGTCATTCAGTAACATTTATAACACAATTAAAAACCTACAAACAAAAAAAGGTTCTGACAGATAGAGTGCTGAATTCTACAAGAAATTTAGAAGAGATCTAATACCACTACTCTTTAAAATCTTTAATGAAATTAGAAAGGGAATCAAAATCTTTCCTAAAAGTAGATATACTGATACCAAAACCAAAGAAAGATGCAACCAAAAAAGAACTGTAGGCCAATTGTCCTAACGAATGTAGATACAAAAATCTTCAATAAGATTCTGCCAAATAGAATGCAGAAAGTCATGCAGACTACACACCCTCACCAAGTAGGATCCATTTCAGTTACGGATAGTTCAGGGATAGCTCACCATACATGAACCGAGAAATGTAATATGCCATAGAAACAAAAATCACAGGATCACCTCAGTATACTGAGAACAAGTATTTAACAAATTTGAATACATATTCATGACAAAAATATCTATACAGATTATAGGAGTGGATGATTACATCTCAAACTAGCAAAAACCATCCATGAAAAACTAGTAGCCCACCTCATACTAACTGTTTGAACACTGGCATCTTTCGTTCTAGGATAAGGAACAACAACAACACAAAGAATCGGCAACAAGCCAGGATGGTCACTATCATTATGTATATTCAATATAGTACTGGAAGCATTAGATAAGAGATAGAGAAATAAAAGGAATAAGGATAGGAAAGGAAGACGTTCAATAATCATTATTTGCAGATCACAGGACAACCTACATAGAAGACATCAAAACCACCACCAGAAGTCTTCCAGACTTAATTCCCAAATTAAGTGAAATACCTAGATACAAAGTGAATACTCAAAAGTCAATAGCATTTTTATTTGTATATAACATATGAACTCAGAGAAACACTTGTCACAATAGTATTGAAAAACTGAAAGCCTTAGTGATCAATTTAACCAAGAAAATAAAGACATTTACATTGAAAACTACAGTAGTCTGAGAAACAAGATCAATGAGGGTATCATAAAATGTAAAAATAAGACTTGCTCTTGGGTACAAAGAGCCAATATACTGAAGTGGCCATACTCTTAAAATGTTCATACAGTTTTAGTGAGATATTGATTAAAATACCATGAACATACCTCACAGAACTAGAGAAAAATATTCCTACAACCTTTTGGAACTAGAACAAACCTATAATATCAGAAACAGCTCTGCACAACAAAGGTAAGCCAAGGGTATCACAATCCCTGAATTCAAGTTATACTACAGAACTAATGTGATACAAGCAGCATGGTGATTATTTTTTCAAAAAAATATAATAGTTCCTCAAGGACAAAAAGAACAGATTAGAAGACTCAAAAAGAACAACTCCAAACAACTCAACCACCTTAGCAAAGAGGGAAAATACCTTCATTTGAAGAACAACAGAGTGCAGCAAATGGTGAAAGAAGAGCTGGCTATCAACATGCCAAACACATATCTCTCACCGTGTACTAAATAAAAAACAGAATGTATCAAAAATATAAACACTAAATATTCTGGACAATAGGTAGAACTGATGAAGACTTTGATGGAGACAAAGACTCTAAGAACAAAATCCTACTTCATAGAAAATGCAACAAAAATTAACAACTGTGAATTCATCTTATTAGAAAAGTTTTACACATGAAAACACAGTGAAGAGACACCCCGCAAAGCAGAAAAAATTACCAGATATTCCTTAAACAATAGACTGATATTTAGAATGTAAAAATTACTCAAAAATAAAAACAAAAATTTGCAGATCCAGGCCAAAAATGGATTCTTGAAATAAATACTCACTTTTCAGGTTGCAAAGTACACGTGGAAAAAAAAAAATATATATATATATATATATAAATGATGTTCTACATTACTAGTCATGTGAGAGATGCAAATTAAAATAACACTGAGAATTCACCTCACTCCATAAGAATGGCTAGCATCAGGAAATGAAGTATAACAATTACTGGTGAGATTATTGGGAGAAAACATACTTCTGAACCCTTGGTGATATGTGGAAACTTATTCAATCAGTGTGGAAATAAGTGTGCAGATTCTTCAAAGCTTAACATTAGAGGTTCTGCTCTATCCAGCTATTTGCTTTCTTGGTACCTTCATGATAGAACTTAAAGCATGATACCTCAGAAACATATTCTCTTTCTTGTTTACAGCCCCAGTTTGTCATAGGTAAGTGTTGGAAACAGTCCAGTCTCACTGACTGATGAATGCCTAAAGATAATGATTTTTTAAAAAAATATATACACTGGTGTACTACGCATCTATTAGGAAGGAGAAGCTTGAGACATTTCCAGGTAAATAGATGAATCTTGAGATCACACTCTCATTGAAAATAAGTCAGGCATACACATATAAATACCACAGTGTTTCTCTGAAAACAATAAGAACCTAAATGTATTATAGAGATTGTGAAATATGAAAGAAATATTTAAATGAGAAGGGGAAGTAGAAAAGGAGAATGTGAAAGGGAAGGAAAGTAAAGGAAGAAAAACTGAGAAAATATTAAAAATGTAAACATAGCTTTCAAAGGGAAGAAGAGCTAAAGGAAGGGTAGAGAGGTGGGAAACAAAAAAGAAGATATATCATATACAGGTAGAAATCCCCTATGTTACCAGTACACATATCTCAAATATGCCAACTTTATTGATATCAAAATTATTAGCATGTGGCAGGACAGAAAGGCAGGAGAAATTTCTTCCTCATCTAAGGATTACCACAGATATCTCTGTAACAAAACCAGCTTAACAAAAGAAAAGCAAAATATATTTATTTAATCAAAGTTTTCCATAATATTAGAGACTTCATACATGAGAACAAAGAACTGGGAAAATATTATTTTTATGTTGAGATTCAATAAAGAATGCACATCTCTTGTACATGTAAATGTAAGAAAAATGGGTATGACCTAACAGTAAATTTCCTATTCAGATTCTCTCTGGCATCTCGGTTGGGCATTTCTTCCTCCTGAAGAAGGATCCCACCTGGAACAAGGATCTTATACTTCATTAAATGCTGTAGGGCAGGGAATTTCTGTATGGACAGTTCTTAAACTAAATTATGAGGAGAGGAAATTGAGAATAACACAATGATTAGTTGGCTTTCAGGACAAGGATTAGGATATCAGTGACCCACCATGAGAGGAGAAATCCTTTGTTTCTGAGGCCAATCCCTGGCAAATATGGGGCTAGGAAAGTTACAATAAGTCTTGCTTTTAGGCCTTCCAATTTCCTTTAGTTTCCAACCTGCCAAAGCATTTGTAGTATCATTTTCTGAGCCCCAGAAATTTTGATGAGGGATGACAAGATGATGAGAAGGGGAATGGTATAAGAACAGAAGCACATCACTGGAACACAATGGAAAAATCCAAAAATGAACCCCCCCCCAAACACACACAGAACTCAAAAACACTGGAAGGGAAAGAGGAATCTCTTTGAAGCAAACTTAAAATGATTAGAAAAGCTGAGGACAGAATTAATCAGCCTGGTAATACACCTATTATACCTTACTAAACAGAGGAGAACACAGAGAAAATGGAATTTTAAAAGTGAAGGAGAGCATCCACACAGTCTGAGACAATTCATCAAAATAGAAAACTATTCAGAATGGAAATGGTAGTAAGTGAAGGAAAAGGGAGGAATAGAGAACTTATTTGACAGTAAAATCATAGATAATTTTCCCAGGTTGAAATCAGTCACATGCCAGACTACCAAAGCAGGAAGTACAGAGGATCTAATTAAAACGTGGTATGAGACAGCTGAAAAAACCATAAAAATTAGCAGAATGCAATTCTATAATCAGCTCTATGGGAAACTATGACAGGAGACTCACAAGAGTAGCTAAGTCTGGGCAGCATAGTGACTTTGGAAAAAATGTCCCAAAACTAAAATACTTTTCGTATTGTTGAGCATGCAGCTTAGTACACATGACCAGAGTTTGGTCTTTAGTCCTACAAACTAATAGCAAAATGATGATGGGAATAATAATGATATCTAGATTAGCAATAGACTTGTGTGTAACAGATGGAACCAAAGTCTGAAGAGATTTTTTTAAATAATTTGTATAAATGAAAATGAAATTACAACTAATGAAAACATATGGGAGGCAATGAAACTACTAGCTAGATGAAATTTATAGCATAGAATGTGTGCAGTACAAGATGCAACAGATAATTTAGTTTGATAAAAAAAAATGTACCCCATTAAATTGAGAATATAAGACAAAATTTTGGGAAGTATAAGGTATATATGGGTAATTTAATTGTCTTTGCTTGATTTGTCTAGAAACAAATATGATGTAGAAAAGGTAATTGTACTACCAGTTTCAATCAGGTTTTGAAAATGGCAGTTAATGTATAGAATTTTGACCTTGACTAACTTAGTATGCTGATGTCTGCAATCTGAGCAACTGTATCAAGGGCAGCAATGTGTAATACAAAAACCATGCTTGAATACCTGTCATCTTGGTCTTCTAAATGTGTATTGTTTCTAATGGCATATCAATTATACTCTTTAAAGTGATTTTTTAAAAGGTAGAAAAAGACAAGAACAAAAATATAAGGTTTCTTGAAAGCAAGCAGTAATATGCGATCATATGTCCAATTTTATGTAACTATATCTGTTAAGCTGTATCTTATACAGATTTGATGATAAAAATAGACAATATATCAATCATTTTATGAAGATGTGAGTACCTGTTTAATTACTTATTATTTTACAATTCAAAGACCACATATTTTCATGGTTTTGGAAATCATCACAGAGCTTTTAAATATATGTATTTTTATATTAACTTTATTGAGAAAGAAGTAGCAATAAGAAAGTTTTAAAACAGGTTAGTAGGCAAGTTATAATAATTAATACATTGAATATTGTTGTCTTTGTAGTAGTTATTCATAGTACAAGAAGCGGACATGATATCCTGTCTAAACACTGTTAGTTAAAAACTTTCATCTCATTGAAGAGAGAGTAGCTATATATCTTTGCTATTTTGTATATATAAATATATATATTTTTTTTCACTACAAAATGGCTCTCTATGTTCCCCTTTTTGGTTACTTTTATCAGAGATCGCTATTCCACTGCCATTCATATATTGTAGGTGCATGAATTCAGCAAAATAATCCAATATAGTCCTGTCGTCTGTAATTGTAGTAGATTATTGGTATGACTGGCAATGTCAGAAGGTTTTCACTTGAGGCTTTGACAGCTCAGCATTAGCAACCACTGTTAATGAGCTATTTTTGATTTGAAAATGTGTAATGTATATTATTGTATATTGTCCTGTTTCTTTGTTGCTGATTTTTTTGTTCTTGCTTTTGTTTTTACTTTTCAAAATAAAATGAAATGAAATTTTCTTTAAAAATCTTTTTAAATTTAGTTTAATTTTAATTTGAACATTGACAACTTTTCCACTTTACTTCTGTGTCACTGATAATTCATTTACTTAGAGGCTAGATGTGATGGGAGGATTTTGGGCATGTCATTATTTCATTCGCTGTGCCCATTTTACCAAATAAAATTGAGCAAAGTTTAAAAATTTCACCTGTTTAAGTGTTCCCTATCTTCCTCTCAGTTTCTCATCTCTTTTTCTTATACACTGACTCTCCCTCATATACACACACATCTGAACATCTGAAAGTCTTAAGGTTTGTGATATTGCTTTGGAAGTTCCTATTGATTGCTGACATAAACTGCAAATAATCAGTTATTTGTACTCTTAAGTCAATTAATGTTTTCCCCTGTGAAACTAATGTTTTTTCCTGAAAGAAATTAAATAAATTTATTATAATTTAAGGTAAATATTAGAAAAAATGAACTAAAGTATACAGATATGAAGCAAGCACTGTAGTTAACTGGTTTGGCTTATTAAGGAAATTAATGTTTCTTACTCATGTTTTGAATAAAATTAGGAATTTTTGTTTTTAACAAAGAGTCTCCAGTAAATTATTAATGGAAGATATTAATTCATCCTAAGATTTATGTATATATAAATCTCTAATAATACTATTTTTGCTCTCTGTGAAAGCCTGTGAGATGGTTTTCTCTCCACATGACTCTCCTTAGGCTCACTACACATCATCAATCACATTCTTCTATGGCTCCATAATCTCCTTCATCAGAAAATTTGGGGCACAACTGAGTTCCATGATGTTGTTACAGTATAGGTTCCCCTATGTCCTAAGTCTTCACTGAGCTTGAAAGGCTAGGGCCAAAATGTTGGCTGATCCTGCAGCCCTTCCATTTCTCCAAATTTGACCTGCAAACTTAAGTTGTTAACCATCCAGAAGAGAAGCTGATTACTACCCTGCAAAATATGCAGTTCGTTTTACCCTATTTGTCTAAATATCAAACATCTTAGCATAATGTAGAACAGATATTTTCCATCAAGCATTGATGTACTGAATTTTAAGTCCTTACAGAATATGAGGGAAAACATTAAAAATGGTAATATACACATATTATTACACAGAAATTTAGAAATCTAACCATATACAGCCTTGTAGCAGAACAGTCCTGTAACATTATTTTTCTTGTGTCTTTTTTTCATTTATTTCCACCCCCTAAAAAAAACTTTTACTTGTGAGATAGCATAGTAATAATTGGTATGTCATGACAGGAAGTATGTTTTTAGAAGACAAGAGTGACAGGCATTCTAAGTGTGACCCTTCTATTACACATTGCTATCTTTACATTTCTTGTTACATAGGTCTTGCTTTATCTTGGTCTTAACCGTCCAGCAGAAAAGTATAAAAATGAGGTATATAAAGTAAAGCCATATTAATATACTGAGCTGTAAATGGCTCTAGTCAACAATTTCTGTGGATAACTCCCTACTCTTGTGGACTGCTAGACTGTATTGGAGTGTTTTGCTGAATGCAAGTACCTATAATAATTGAATGCCAATAGAATGCCCATCTCTGACAGAACTAAACATGAAAAGGGATATAAAGGAAGGACCATTCTGTATTTGTGTATATAGAACAGTTAGGATAAATATGCAGCTACTTTTGTGTAATTCTATGAGAAGAAATATTTGCACTAATACTGTTTGGACAGGATATCCTGTCTGCTTGTTGTACTATGGATAACCACTGGGAAGATAACAATGAAAAAGTATTAATTATTGAACCTGTACTATAAACCAGCTTTAAAACAAGATAGGTGTACAGCTACATTCTCTTAATTCAGTGAATAGAGAGATCTGCTCTAATAGTGTTTGTAAATAGAATATCATATCTGTACCTTGTATAATAAATTACTACAAAAATAATATGCAATGTATTAATTATTGAATCTATCCTACTAATTTGATTTGAAACTGTCTCATCACTATTTGTTCTTCAATAAAATTATGTAAAAAATAAATAAACAGGTGCTTTAGTCCACTGAGCTATCAGGCTGGACCTGGAAAAAAAATAAAATGGTGGGGTTATTTGCTTCTTCTTTGTTATCTTATGCCACACTGGTGAAGGCCTGGAGTTGTTATGATACTCAATCCAATGTTCTGAGTTCAGCCTCACATTGATCTTTTAATTTCCACTAGGCTTTTCAAGTCCTAGTTCCTTCCAATATCCAGATCACAGATTTGGCGGGATGTTTCTGTGCATGTTATCTGTCTTTTTTTTTTTTTCTCATGGTTCTGCGGTGTAATGTCATCTATGATAGAAGATGATATTGGTGGATTTATTGCTTTTGAAACCAGCAAGTAACCCACAGGTCACCTGAGTGGATGCTCAGCTACAAAATAGAAGCCTTGGGGCTTAAGTGGCTTGCTGAGAATCTACAGCAATAACAGAAGTAGATGCTTTGTGACATATGAAAAACCTACAGTGGGAAATGCAAGTTGTACAAGAGACTGAGGACATGTGCTGTATATAACCAGACTTCAAAAAAAAAATCACTTGTATACTGCTCCTTCTAGCCATTTCATTAAATATTCTTAGACACTAGCATTAGTGACAACTAGCAGGAAATTAATATAATTTTAAAATGTCTGAAAAATATCTCTGATAATTTGCAGTCAGAAAAGACAAGCACAAAAATTAAATACTTTCATTAGAATGACATTTATTGTATCAAGTGGGAGAAGAGCAAATTAAACTTAAGCATTAAAAATATTAAAAAATCTCAGTCCAATATGGTAAATCTAATCACATATAAGTAAATAGAATTTTAAGAAGAAAACATCAAGAATCCTGTTAAAATAGCATTATTAAAAGTTGTTGCATGAATTACAAGCATTATTAAGGCTTATCATCCAGGATTTTCTGCACTATATTAATATGAAGATGTTTTCAGTGTTTAATGAACTGCTTATATGACATTCTTCTCTTTTAGTAAAATGCATATGCAATATTGAAATAGATGTGGCTATATCTTCTTCTGAGTCCATCATGAAGCCATACACAAGACCAAGTGAGGATACAGAGAGAGAGCACACTGCCTGACTGTCCTTTCAAGAAAGTACTTGTCTTTCAACTTGTGAAGATGTGTGTAGCAGAAGGCACACACTACAGCCTTTTGGATCTTCCTCTGACTTGGAGCTAAGGTCATGCTCCTGGCACGTGTTTGCTCCCAGCCACTCACTAAGCTCAGCATGGTAAACAGGATCAAGGCATGTTGCTCTAAACTCTCTTTGGGTTTTAAACCATCCTTACAAATACATTGTGGCTCTTGCTGCTCAGTTTGGCTTCTTCCTCTACTTCCATTCACTTACGTCGTACTTGCTCCACAGTCGGGAGTTTCTTACAAGCCTTTGTCTGCTCTCTCCTGCTTTAGTAACTCACAGCATCTCCTCTCAACAAGACTCTACCACTAATCCGAGTCAACATCCACCCCCAGCAAATTCACAGCTGAAAGTGTTGGGAAGTCGTTAGTTAGATCAATGAATCAACCAGGATTTGAGAAAGAGATACTTACATCTCACTGGCAAAGAGGATCCCATCCCAAAGAGAACTAGGGCACTGAAAGTCTCCACAGTGTGAAAACTCTACAGTAAAAATATTCACTGGGTGGGTTAAAGGATTGTTTCAGTAGATGAAACATTTCCATATTTTTATATATATAATCCTTGGAAAACTAGGGGAACAGTGCATAAAGCACTCCACAACTAGCTAGTTGGAACTAAGCTGCATTGTTACCCTGAAAAAGATGATAAACTAAAGGCAGTTAATACAAGTGAAAATTAAGCATGAAGGGCACAGAAAAGTTTTGACTGACAACAATCAGAGATGGAGCAAGTAAACTAAGGGCTACCCTTTGGGAGCTAATAGATTTAATGACCTTCTGAAGGGATCTCTGCACAAGTGATATGTTACATCACTGCAGTAAAAAAATGTTAAGGGTATATTTCCACCAAAGATAACCCAAAAATTTTTGGTGGACACACTGAGCCTCAGCCTTTCTGAACATAACCTCATTGAGAGATAGAATTATGAAGGACTCAAGTTAGACAAGTGATTAAGTGTGGGACATAATCTAACACTGGCAATGTCTTTAAGAAAAGGGACACTTTAGAGACAGGCACCAAAGGACAAGTTACGTTTATCAGTTACAAATCAGAGTGATGTGTCTACAAGCCAAGAAATGCTTAAGACTTCAGGCAAATAACTTAGGAAAGAGTCATTGAACATATTTTTCCTGATGAGTCTCAAAAAACGTAAGCTTTCAAGATCCAATTTCCAAATTCTATCCATCAAACCCTGTATTTTAAGCCATCCAGTTTGTGATATTTTTTACGACAGTACTGGTGAACTAATATATACATAACAGTTCATCGAAATTCAAAGTTAATGACCACTCTCATTAGAGTGAATTTTCAATTTTCTTGACAGTGATAATGTGATGAGATATATTTTTACTGTTCTTTTGAAAATATCTATACACAACGGTAGATATTAACGAATACTGGTACAGATTAAGGAGAATATTATTTTAATTGCATTTGTTTAAGGCTTTCAATGTTCTGTTAGGGCCAGCCTGATAATTCAGTGGACTGAGTATCTGCTTAGGCAAGTGCAGAGACCCGGGATCGATCGCTGGCACCACATACTGTGCCAGTACCAGCCCTGGGCACAGTGAGCCGGCCATCTAGACTGGGTGTGGTGGTGACTCCTGTAATCCCAGCACTGGGGAGGCTGCAAGCAGGAGGAGCACTATGATTCCGAGCTGCAGAGTGAGACCCTGTACCACATACAATTTTTAAAAATGTACTTATAGTATCCTCTTAGATTTTTTTATTGATGTTTTCCTATAAGTATGTCCTAATATTGAGGATTAATCCCCTTCAATTGTTAGGTAGAAGCTCTTCAGGTAAAGTTTTAAAATTATTTTAAAATATGGAAATTTCCTTTGCACTTGCTGAAGAGCTGCACAAAACTGGCCAGAACTGTAGTCTGAGCCAATGATTTTCATCTTGTAATTTTACATTGAATGGATTTAAAGAAAGCAATGGATACGGCATCAAAGGTAATTTCTAAAGCAAGTTCTAAATTCAACACTGACTTTTCCAAAAAGGAACAAAGCAAAAACCAAAACCTGAGTAGTGATGGTAGCAAGCATGAGCTCATCAAGAGACAGGGACAGCTGCTTGTCCTCCTGTCCTTTTTAAAATTGACCCTAGATGCTGAAACTGATATTTATGGCTTATAAATTGCTTGTTTCAACTAAAGGCTATAATCCTTAAAAACTTTCTATTCATCCAATACTTTTATTAGCTTCTGCAATGAAACATGATTTTATTAAGTCACCACATAGGAAAATAGCTTTTGTGATTTGGATAGTAAATGAACCACTTGGAAACAGGCTGCCATTGCAGCTTTTATTTAACTTTTAAAAAGATGTAAAGGAACTTTACTCTGATCAAACATTGTTTGTAATTTTCTTATGTTTCTGACAGGTTTTTGATTTGAGCTTATTTTAGTACTTGTAACTATGTATCTCATTTTTTATCGTATTGCATAATTACTAATTTTCCCATATAGTGAAATGACACAATAATTTACACTTCACAGTACATGAAACCATATTACTTAAAATCCATTCTCTTCTTTCTTGTTTGATAGGATGGATACATATTGATAAAAAGCACAGAAAATGTTTTGTTAAGATGATCCATAAAAGGGCTGGCTGAATAGTTCTGCAGACTAAAGCATCTGCTTAGGCAGACGCAGGGGTCAGGGTTCACTCCTGGTACTGGGGTGTGCTGAGACAGCGACTGAGACTAAGTATTGTGGCATGCACCTGTAATCTCAGTGCTTGGGAAGTTACAATAGGAGGATCACTACGAGTCTGGACTGTGCAGTGAAAACCTGTAGACCCTGTAGACCTTGTACTGAATTTAAAAAAAGATGATACATAAAACAGGAAATTCTGTCTAATTACTGTATAGCTATACCTCTGGAATATACAGCAACCCCAACAGTAGTGTGGACAAATTGGAATACCAAATATGATCTCAGACATAGCTGTTGAACCAGTAAAAGTAGTATCATAGGTTAAAATAGCCATAGACAATATATACACAAATGGCATAAGTGGGTTTCCTTGATTTCCAATGAATTTTTTTGTATGTGTTGAAATTGAGATTCGTGTAACTTGCATTGTATCACAAAAGAGTGTGCTCTATATTTTTGCTATTAAACATGTTGAAACAAACACAAATCAAACAAGTAAAATAGTTTTGGCTGGCGCCAATCCTAGATAAAGAGCTTCCATCATCATTTGCAAATAAGTAAGCAAGGAATGTCAGATATACAAGCTTCTATCATGAAAACAAAATAAAATATGCCAAAACATTCATGAATCAAGTGTCACAAAAGTGCAGTTATTATGATCTTGCTCGAAATGGAAAGTACTAAGTCAAGACAGAATCATTGCAAGGGACACATCATATAATCAACACAGTTTGAGAAATGGTGTTGGTCTAGCAAAGAGAGAGCAGTGACATCTGTCAAAAAAAGGACCAGCACATGCCAGGCGTGGTGGTGCACACCTCTAATCCCAGCACTTGGGAGCAAAAGCAGGATTGTTGGGAGTTCAACACCAGTTTGGGCTACAAAATGTGCTCAAGACCAGCCTGAGCTGCACAGTGAGAACCTGACTCTAAATGACCAGAAACAAAAACAAAACATTGCAATCTTTAAACAAAAATGTCTGTTATATGCCTGAATTTGTAAACTTAATGCACACAGAAAGAATCCAAACCTTGCAAAGAGAAAACATAGTAAAATAGTAATGATAAATAAGAATATAAAGTAACAAACACTAAATGCCAATGATTGCAATTCATTTAAAAAATGGCCAACAAGCAAGAGAAAAGAAAAGAATATCTTATATTTCTGGGGTAAAAGTTCATGTCAATTAGGAAATCCATAACTTAAAACCTTTACAATATTCAAGTTCTCTTCCTGGGCTCATTTTAACAGATAGTCAATCAGTGGTGAGGTTTATGAAAATGAGAAATGAAAGGGCAAAATTAAAGACACACTATGAAATCCAGTAAATGAAATATTATCCTTAGAGTAAAGGACAAAGGAAGCAAAGAAACTACTCTGCACCTGTCAGGGCCAGTGACAATGGCAGGGGAGCCCTGCACCTCTCAGGCAGTGCTGAAGGTCTCTGGGTTGCAAAGCTTGAGAACTTCCACACATGATTTTCAAGGTGTCTACAGCATTTTTGGAGACACAAGAAGAAACCCAGCAGGATAACAGTTTCTAAGAGTAGCAATAGCATCAGGAATTGCCATTGGCAAAACACACTTCATTCTTTTCGTGTGCCGCAGTCAATTCTAAAAGTTTTATCTTAACCTTTGCATTAGCTGTGAAGAACCAACACTGCAGCATGGACATCAGCCTCAGATTCCTTAGGAACAGTGAAACTGAGATGGGGGAATTAAATAATTGTGTCCCATTATTAGCACAGGAGAGGAACTTCAGCTTTCCTTAGTAGGACAAAGACATCATTGTAGGGCCCTGGTGGAAATAGAGGGTCTTCTGGTAACATTTAAATAAGATTTTATGATGCATTCATCAGAAATAAGTATGTAAAAGTAGTATGACAATACTGTTCATTAAAGTATTATAAACTGAAAATCAGAAAAAATAATCAAATTGAGAAGATCATTTAGCTCACTTATTTCCAGATATAGCTCACCAGCACAGTGCTGCCCGGCAAGCACAAAGCCCTGAGTATGATTCTTAGCAGATAAATAAAAGTTCATAAACCTCTTATATTAGAATCCTATCTTATTATTACATTTCATTGTGAAAATGAAGCTAATATATATATATATATATATTATATATGGAGATATATTTATTAGTTTATGTATATTAGATATATATACCCATCTACTATTATATGATATTCATGAGACATACATTACAAAAATAATATAAAAACAACACATTTTTTAAAGTGTAAAGTTATGTGGATATCATCGTTTCAGTTTTGCAATGCAAAATTTTAACTCCCTTTTGTCTTTATTTTCTAGCAGTAGGAATGAGATGTTAATGATATTCTGCTCTTTGAGCACATCGAGAAAGCGCAGTCTGTAATGAAAAAGACAGAATTAGTCAAAACTTGTCGTGATGAGTTTGACATCACTGAGACAAGATCACAGAAAAGTGATCAATATAATGGATAGTATTTTAAGAAAACTAAGGTATTTCTTATTCAGGCTAATTCAGAAGATACAGGTTCAACAATTGAGCTGCTTTCTTTTTTACCTGGCTTACACTTCAAAACATGATCTTTTCTGCAGAAATATTTAGTGCAGGTTGTAGTAACAATGTCTTGAATTGAGAAAGTTTAAAAAGTATTCTCCTGAGCTTCACCTTTAGAGAATAAATTTTACTACTGTATTGGCACAGAATAATGGTTTCCTCTCATCATCAATCGGTGATTCTCACCAAAACCCTTTTTATAACACAGTGGAGAAATTCTGTGTAGTGTATTCCACAATGCATATTTTATTAAGATATCTGATTATCCTTATTATTGTTCAACAATCATAAAAAAAACCCATAATCTTGGCTGCTCCTTTCCATTCCGCCCATCCATGGCCTAAGGGGCAGTCGTGGCGACCACCCGGAATGGTACCATTCTGAAGCCCCACTTCCACCAGAACTGGCAGAGCGTGTGGCTACGTGGTCCAACCAGCCAGCTCGGAAGACAAGCAGCCGCAAGGTCTGGCAGGCAACAGCGTCCGGACCCACTGTGCACTGTCCCAGGTGAGAATCTACACCGTTCCCAGCCAGAGGGGGCTTCAGTCTGGAGGAGCTGTGGGTGGCAGGTATGCACAAGAAGGTGGCCTGGACAACTGGCATTTCGGTGTCCCCAAGGCGGCAGAACAAATCCACTGAGTCCCTCACTGCAGGCCAGCGTGCAGCGGCTGAAAGAACATCTTTCCAAGCTCATCCTCTCCTCAGGAAGCCTTCGGACCCCTAAAAGGGAGACAGCTCTGCTGAAGACCTCAGATTGGTCACCCAGCCGACAGGGCCTGTGATGCCCAGCAGGAATGTCTAGAGGAAGGAGAAGGCCGGGTCATCACCAAGGAGGAAAAGAACTTCAAGGCATTCGCCAGTCTGCGCATGGCCCGCACCAACACCCGGTTCTTGGCATCCAGGCTAAGAGCCAAGGAAGCCGCAGGGCAGACTGTTGAGAAGAAAAAGTAGAGCACTGTTGGGATCTTGTAATAAATGCTTGGAAAGTCTAAAAAATAATGATAATAATAATCTTGCATAATTCAATGTACATCTCATATAAAGACTTTTTTTCTCTATACCTGCTTGATGAAGATAAATTTTAAAAACTTCATAATTTGTCAGCCTTGTGTTACAGAATGTTCAGAAATTAATAAAATTAAGGGCTGATCAAATAGTTCAGCAGATTAAAGTGTCTCCTCAGACAGATGCAGGTATCAGGGGTTCAAATCTCGCCCGGGGTCACGCTGAAACTGGGATTAAGACTGGGTGTCCTGATGCGTGCCTGTAATCCCAGTGCTCTGTTGCTGTAAACATGAGGATCACTATGAGTCTGATCTATGTCGTGAGACCCTGTAGATCCTCTATTAAATATATTAAAAAAAGAAATTAATAAAATTAATATAACTGCTACTACTTGGATAAGTGTGTAATTGTTGATTGTTTCAGTACTTTATTACTACCTAATATATTAATCCAACATATGGTGGATTATATGCTGAAATTTGTTGTCTTATACTTTTTATACTGTGGAAACCCATGCATGGCTTAGCTGCAGAAGGATTTAATGCTGGGTTAGCAATCAGACGATACCTCACTCAGAGCCTGGCCATGTGGCAACTTGCCTCACCAGAGAGAAAGAGAGAGAGAGACAGAGAGAGAGAGAGAGAGAGAGAGACAGAGAGAGAGAGAATTACACTATACAAAATGTTGACTTTCTGCTTTAGTTTTGCTCACCTTGGAAATGATGAAGACTGACTTTTTCTATATTTTATTTATTAGAGTCAAATCACTAGTTGAGCCCACATACATCTAAGGTGGATATACAAAGATGAATGTATCAGCAGGCACAGTGGTCCTGGCCCAGTTAGAAAGCTGCCCACCATCCTCCGTGTGCCCATAGATGATCAGTTCCTGCAGACAGTGAAACAGGAGCTGCACAACCACCATGAAAAAAAAAAAATTTCCATTAACCTAAATTTGGAAGCACATTATGAGATTCTGAGGATATAGCTCAGTGGCACAAGCCCCTGCTGGCAAGCAGAACATCCTGAATTCAAGTCCTAGTACAATACACACACACACACACACACAATACAATTCTCCTTGGCTGAGTACATTATTACTTCTTGTGAGGCCTTGAGCAGAGACTTCAGCTAGGTACTTCCTGTAAACTAGAGCCCCAGAAATAAAGAGAAAAGCAAAGTATATCACCAAAGAATATCAGCATAGTAATTTGTTACAGGGCAGTGAACACAACTTCAAAAACAGTATCTAGAATCAAGTGCTGACTATTAAAAATGTTTTAGCTGATTCGTGTGTCTGCTTTTACAGCTTTAGCATAATAATTTCAGGATTTTATTTTTTGTATTTTAGGGAAGGTCTACAGGGTGCTCAGGGTCTTACAACTACATTGGGCTCATAGTGATCTGCCTGTTTACAGCCTCCCAAGAGCTGGGATTACAGGTGCATACCATCACGGTCAGTCTCAATTGCCATCTCATCATGCCCCAGAACCAGGGCTGGCATGGCAGGCCCAGGGATCAAACCCTGTACCTGCAGGCTCTTTAATCTGCTGAGCTATTTGCCTGGCCACATTTCAAGATTTTTGTGTGAGCTTTTTTTTTTTTTTTTTTTTTTTTTTTTTTTTTTTTTTTTTTTTTTTTTTTTTTTTTTTTTTTTTTTTTTTTTTTTTTTTTTTTTTTTTTTTTTGGCTGAACCGTGGATTGAACTCAGACCATTGCACTTGCCAGGGAAGTTTTCATTCTACTGAGCCATCTCTCCATGTTCTGTGGGAGCTTTCTTAAATATTTTCTTCTTCATGCCTCACCAAGTTCTAACAGTCTAAATATATAACGTTTTATGTTTCAGAATAAGAAACAAATACACATACGTGTTTCTTGTTTAAGACATTCCTGAGACTTGGTTGGTAAATAAATCAGGCACTAAATAAGGAATTGCATACAGTGTGTGCACTACAATATTCACAACAACAAAACAAAGCAGGATACAGGCAGGTATGCTAGCACAGCTCTGGAATCCCAGCACTCGGAAGCCTGAGGCCAAAAGATGCTGTTAAGCCAAGGCCAGCCTGGACTACACAGACAGTTTAAGCTCAGGCTGAACTACTTAGGACCCACTGAAGAAGAGTGGGAAAGCGAAAGGAAGCTACAACTTGATGACTTTACTTTTACTTTAATGATTCTTACATTATATATATAATATATAACAGAACATAAAACTGCAATACTCCACTCTACAGTACCATCAGCAAAAATTAGGGTGCTTTTTAAACACAGTGTACTGTGACAAAAGACATTGAGGCTATATCAACAAGGTCTACAGGACTGCACAAAATGACAAAGATGGGTCTTAAGTTGGAGTGGTGAGTTGCATGTCCAAACAGTGTTCCTCTGTTAAATGTTACTTAACATCTGGAACCAGGCAGGATGTTAAGCAAGAAGTATTTGTGTTGTTAGATCTTGAGTGAATAGGCTTTGAAATATGTTTTTATGTAGACACAAAAGTAAATGCATTAATTCTTCATTGTGTCAATGATTCCTCAAGATCTTTTTATAACATATAAAGCTGATTCTGCAAATTGTCAAAAATGACTAGAAGGTCATTTCTGAAATTTGGCATAAGATATATTTGAACATTGTAGGGTAGAGACATGTTTCTACTTGAAATAAAAATTAAATAAAAATTCTAATTGAATAAGGTGTACTGTATTTGTGATTTTATATTTATAAACAAATACAATAACATTTTGATATATTTATTCTTTTATATTTTGACATTGTTTTCTAGAATGTAGTGACAAAAAACCACAAACAAGTTAATCAATCTGATATTTGAAGAGCTACATTTAAATGGAAATTAAAATTATAAATATTTTATTAAGGCATTTACAAAGGTAAGCACAAATTTATATAATACATTCATATATACCTCAAGATGGAACAGTTAACATGTCCACTTGCCTTTAAAATTGGGGGTATTCATTAGATAAGGCCTATACTAGTTTAGATGTCCATTATAAGTACTGATCTAAATTTAAATTAAGAAATGAGAAATATTGTCTCTGCATTAATTTCCTCTTATTCTCAGAGGATGAAATTAAAGAAGCAAATAAATATATGAAAAAATGCTCCACATAGCTAGCCATTCGTGAAATGCAAATAAAAACAACACTGAGATACCATCTCACTCCAGAAAGAATGGCTATCATAAGGAAATCAACAAACAACAGATGTTGGTGAGGTTGTGGAGAAAAGGAACACTTCTCCACTGCTGGTGGGAATGTAGACTGGTACAACCACTGTGGAAGTCAGTGTGGAGAATCCTCAAAACAGTAGGACTAGAAATCCCATTCAAGCCGGCTATCCCTCTACTGGGAATTTTCCCAAAGGATCTGAAAACATTGTATCATAGAGATATATGTATACCTATGTTTATAGCAGTGCAATGTGTGATAGCAAAATCTTGAAAACAACCAAGATGTCCATCACATGAGGAATGGTTGAAAAAGATGCGGTATTTCTATATAATGGATTATTACTCCGCTATTAAGAATGATAAGTTTGAAGCATTTATACTGAAGTGGATGCCACTTGAACATATACTCATAAGTGAAATAAACCAGACACACATGTGTAAATATCACATAGTCTCCCTAGTATAAGAAGCGAAAAGCACGGGGCCGGGGAGATGGCTCAGTGGAATAAGTGCTTCCCTGGCAAGCGCAAGGGCCTGAGTTCAATCTCTGGTTCTGCAAAAAAAAAAAAGAAAAAAAGAAACTAAAAGCAGAAATACAAAAG
>PVKA01021782.1:0-37908 GCA_004027165.1 Ctenomys sociabilis
GGGATGATTTCTGTGATTACTTCTCCCCAAATTCTTTTTACGTCATTTGTATTGACTCCTTCATTCTCATTGATACCAATTAATCTCACATTGCTCATCCTGGCATCATCTTGCAAGTGACAGATTATTTTTTCCTGCATTCCCATTGTTTTTAAGAGATCCTTTCTCACCTTTTCACTAGTTGCTCCAGTGTCTTCAAGATCTGAAACTCTGTCTTTGCTTTCACTCAAACGGTTTTGCATACTCTTGATTGATATTTTTAGTTCTTCTATATCTCTTTGACTCTGTTGCATGCATTGTGTTTCTTTTCTGTATTGCTCATTCAAGGAATCCATCATATTTGTGATATCCTTAATTTTTTTTATCCATGTCTTCTTTGGAGGTAGTTATTAATTCTTTTACTGCAGCGTTTCTTCCAAGTTGGGTTTCCTCTGTATAGTTCTGGACTTGTTTCTGTATTTCAGATTGTATGATTTCAAATAATTCTTTTTTTGCAAATAATTTTTTTTTATTTCAGAAATTATTTCTGTTCATGAGTTTCATGCTGCTGTTTCTTTGCTTCAGATGCTATTAATTCATACATTTCAGGTATAATATTACTCTCTGTACTTGTTCTGGGTGGGCATTGGTTTTCCACCTGATGTTTCTCCATTTTATTCTTTATTTCAGATGTCATGTAGTCAGATATTTCTTTTCTTATTTTGGAATTAATTCCCGTCTGAGTTCCTCTGTACCTTTCTGCTTTTCTTCTTTTGCTTCCGTATCTGTTAATTCATTTTTTCAGCTGAGCTAGTGTCCTCTGTACTTACTGGTGGACTTGAGGCCTGAGATTGCATTTTTTCTCCTTGTCTCTCATTTTGTATAGCACTGACCTTTGACCTTTGGTGTAGAGCTTTGGTGCCGCTATAACCTTAGTGTGTAATGAGATTTGGGTGCCAGTCCATTAAGTTTGAGATCAACTAGTTATGCCTGGCCTGGATATAGCTGTTGTGTTCATTTCCTTTTTGCTGCAGCTCCTGTTGTTCCACTCTGTTGGTTCCTGGGCAAGCTGTGCTGTGTCTGGGGTCCTTGGATGGTATCAGAATTGCTGGGAAAGGGGAGTGCTGCGTGAGGTCCCTCCAGAGTGGTGGGCCTGGAATTCTCACTCACTGGCTGAGCTGTGGTGGCTCTTGTCCTTATTGCTTATATTTGAATTTTTCCCTCTTTTTGATAAGGTTAGCTAGGGGCTTATCGATTTTTTCTATTTTTTTCAAAGAATCAGGTTTTTGATTCATTGATTCTTTGAACTGTTTTGTTCATCTCAATTGAATTAATTTCTGCTCTAATCCTTATGATTTTTTCCAGTCTTTGGGCTCTGGGTTTGGTTTACTCCTCCTTTTCTAGGTGGCAGAGTTGCAACATTAAGGTGTTTATTAGTTCCTGTTCTGTTTTCCTAATGTGTGAGTTCATAGCTATGATTTTCCCTCTGAGAACTGCTTTCATCACATCCCATAAGTTCCAAAAATTTGTTGTTAAATTTACATTGACTTGTAGATATTATTGGGTTTCTTATTTAATTTCACTTGTGACCCATTGATTGCTGAGCAGGGTGTTATTTATTTTCCATGTATTAGGCTGGTTTTCTGGTTTCTTTTGTCATTTAGTTCCAGTTTCATTGCGCTGTGGTCAGATAACATGCATGGGATAATTTCTGTTTTCTTGCATATACTTACTACTGACCTCTGGACTATTATGTGGTCTATTTTGGAAAATGACCCATATGCAGCTGAAAAAATATGTTTATTCAGCTGTGCTTGGAAGGAACACTCTCTGTAGGTTGACCATGTCCATTTGTTCTAAGCTCTTGTTCAGTTCTGCTATTCTTTGCTAATGTTTTGTCTGTTTTACCTATCTTTTAGAGAAGGGGGTGTTAAGTTCTCCTGTTAGGATTTTTCTCTTGCATATTTGATTTTTCATGTTCATTAAGATTTGTCTTGTATAGTTGGGTGCTTCTGTGTTTGGTGCATAGATATTTATGAGTGTCACCTCTTCCTCTTCAATTTTTCCCCTAACCAATATATAGTGGCTTTCTTTATTTTGTTTTATCCTTCTTGGTATGAAGTTGAGATGTCTCAGAACAGAATTGATACTACTGCTTTTTTCTGGGGTGCTGGTGCATGATGTATTGCTTTCCATCCTTTTACTTTAAGCTGGTGAATGTCTTTTTGAGTTAAGTGTGTATCTTGTATACAGCATATTGTTGATTTCTGTTTCCTAATCCACTATGCCAATCTATTTCTCTTAATAAGTGAATTGAGTCCATTTACGTGATAGTTATAACTGAAAAGTGCTGGGTTATGATTGTCATGTTATTTACTTGCTGCTGTTTACTCCTTTTTTCCCTGTGTTTAATTGTTTTCCCTTTTGAGTGGGTTCCTTCTCTTCTTGTTCATGGAGTTCTGTTTGCTTTTGTCCCTCTATAGAACATCTGTAAATAGCCTTTTAGAGCTGGCTTTGTCATCATGAAAATCTTTTGTTCTTTGTCATGGAAGTATTTCACTTCTCCATCTAACTTGAAAGAGAGCTTTGTGGGGTATTGTAGAGAGGTACGAATAGCCACGCCTGAATGATGGTGCTGGCTTCCGCCTTCCACCCCTGCCTGAGGGTGAGTGCTCTCCATAACAAACAACTTACTGTGGAGAGCTGCACACAGCCGCACCTTAAAGACAGCGCTGGCTTCCACCTTCCACCCCCACCTGGGGGTGAGTGCTCTCTGTAGCAAACAACTTCTCATTTGGCTAAGGCTAAGACTATGGCGTTGCTTCCGCGTACCTGGACCTATCGGCTGTGCCCACGTGGCACTCCGGGGTTGGACACCCACTGGTATATGGCCATGAGCGGGCTTCCCCTCGGGGCAAGCAAGCAGGCAGGCAAGCAGAAGAAGATTGTTGAAAGGTCCTGAATAAACCGTGGAAAGAAGAGCTGGGTGTCACGTCTTCCTTGCTGGCGAGGTTGCGTGCGACAAGTGGTGGCCCGTACGGGGAGCCTGTGTTCCTGCGGTGTGGTCAATGACAGCCCAGAACTTTCCACGGTCAGGGGGTGCACCGGTAAGTCCTCAGGAAAATTCAGGGATCCGTGACAAAAGCGGGGAATAAGTTGCTCTTCTCTGTAGTTAAAGAGAGAGCAGGATAAGACTTGCTGACAAGCGGGTTTAAAGGTGAAAATAAAAAAGATTTTTACTATGGGCGTTTCATTTTCGTTCCTAACTTTTTGGCTCTACAGGAGCTGTTAAGGCCAATTTGGAAGCCCATCCGAGGCTACTTAGAGGACCGGCGTTGCAGTGAGACAATGGAGAGTGGGCGGGTAGCACTAGAACAGCTACAGGAGGAAAGGTCCAGAAAAGCAGGCAGTGAAAGGGGGTCGAGAAGAAGAAAGGGCTTGCACCCCGATCTTCCTGAGTCGGAGCCTCCTGAGTCCACTGACTCAGAGGAGGATGACTTAGTGCTTGCTGAGGCAATTAGGAGATTATAGGTTAAAGAAAAGGAAAGTTGAGAGAAAAAGGAAGCGCTGGGCATAGAGGAGCCATGCTGCTCCTCCCCAGAGTATAGGGCGGGGCCCACGGCACCACCGCCCTACTGGGACAGCGGAGGAGGAGGATTCGGGTGTTCCTTTAACCCAGAAGTATGGAGAACAGTGAGGTTGGAGCTCCCCTTAGCATTCCCTGTGTATCAGGACGCCCAGGGACAGCAATTCAATGAGCCCTTGGACTTTAAAGTGATTAAGTCCTTGGCTGAATCAGTTAGGACTTATGGTGTCACAGCTTCCTTTACTGTAGCCCAGGTAGAAGCCCTAAACAGGCATTGTATCACACCAGGGGATTGGAGTAGCCTGGCTCGGGCGTGTTTGAGCCCTGGTCAGTATCTTGATTGGAAGGTTTATCTAATGGAGTTTGCTACAGAGGAGGAGGCTGCTAATCAAGCCACAGGACATCAGGCTTGGGACAGAGCCATGTTGCTCAGCCAAGGCTGTTTTGCTAATGCGCAAACAGGCTACCCGTCTCAAGTTTATGAACAAATTAACAAAATTAGCATTAAGGCATGGAAAGCCATACCAAACAAAGGGGAAGTGAGGGGTAATCTTACAAAGATTTTACAAGGGCCCATGGAACCCTTCTCTGACTTCATAGCTAGGATGGTGGAAGCAGCGGATAAAATATTTGGGGATCCGGACATGGCGATGCCTTTGATTAAACAACTTGTGTTTGAGCCGACAGTTGCAACAGTTAATCCAGCACAGAACTTCCTGTTTCTTTCCACAGCATATTAGAGCTCATACAGGCTTGCCTGGACCACTAAGTGAAGGCAATGCCATAGTAGATGTATGAACTCGAAAGGAGTGGGCATTTTTAGGCGCCTCTTTAGATCACGCAAGAAAATTCCATGAGTCCTTCCATGTAAATTCTAAAGCATTACAACATAAATTTTCCCTCTCTCGAGCGGAAGCTCGACAGATTGTACTTAATTGTCCTCAGTGTGTTATCCATCATGCCCCCCCGAGTTTTGGGGTGAATCCTCGGGGCCTCCTTCCCTTAAAAGTATGGCAAATGGATGTGACGCACATCTCAGAATTTGGAACTCTTAGATATGTGCATGTGTCGGTAGATACCTGTTCAGGGATTCTACATGCCACAGCCATGTCTGGGGAGAAGGCACACAATGTCATTGCCCATTGCTTAGAAGCTTGGGCTGCATGGGGAAAACCACTCCAGCTAAAAACAGACAATGTACCTGCATACACGGGTCAAAAGGTCACTTCCTTCTGCCACCAGATGGAGGTTCAGCTTGTGCATGGATTGCCGTATAACCCTCAAGGGCAGTGCATCGTAGAGCGGGCCCACCGTACCTTGAAAGAATGTTTGCATAAACAAAAAGGGGGAATTGGCCATGGCCGTACCCCAAAGGAGAGACTTTCTTTAGCTCTATTCACCATTAATTTTTTTAAATTTGGACGCCCAAGGGCGTTCCGAAGCTGATAGGCATTATGAGCCTGGCGGTGCCTGCAGAGGCATGGTAAAATGGAAAAACATTTTAACAGGCCTCTGGTGAGGGCCTGATCCTGTGCTGACTTGGGCACGAGGGGCTGTTTGCGTTTTCCCTCAGGACCAGCGAGATCCGGTGTGGGTACCTGAACGCCTGACCAGAAAGGCCCAATATGAAAAGAAGGACACCACCAATGAAGAAGAAAGTGCTGCTGGTGATCCTCACGATGTTCCTGATGCTACAACAGGGAACATCAGAGCTGAGATGGGGAATCCTGTCAGTGTTTCCAAGGCCAATGCCGGTTCGCCATAATGCCCCATGTATTTTGCTGTATAATCAGACTGCAGGATGGTTCGACCTGCCCAAAGAGTCTTCTGGAACTTGCCCGTCCACCAACGCCACCTAGCTTCCCGGGTGGTGGCCTGCTAAGATGCAGGAGGGTAATTGGACTGGGGAATTTGATGGCCTAATGGAACAGCTGAGAGTGGCCATCATGACGGTGAACTCGACAAGGATGGACGCTGGATTAGCAGAGGGCCTGGTTTCATGGTTCTCCATTGGCATGAATCACCTGAAAGAGTGGGCGGGAATGGGAGCTCTGGCTGGCCTGATGGTGCTGATATTCTTGGTATGCCTGTGGTGCATATGCCGTGTTAGGTTCCTTCAGCGTCACGGTACAGCCATGATAGTTCAAGCCTTTGCAGCCATTGAGACTGGACAGTCCCCTGGTGTATGGCTGGCCACCTTACACAAATAGTTTACCGGCACAGGGTGCGAGGCAAAGCACTGCACTTAGAGACCAGAGTGGCCAAGCTGGAATCTAAGGAGAGCATACCCAATTGCATGTAGGTTCCATGCCTGTCTACCTACCCCCACGAAAAAGGGCATTGGACAACACTGACACTCCCTGGGTAGATGATACCTGGGCAAGAGTCGGCCCACGTCCGCGCACAGCGGGGATCGGGCCTCTGTTCTCACCTGTTGCTATAAACAAAAAGGGGGAACTGTGGAGAGCTGTGAATAGCCTCTCCTGAAAGATGGTGGTGGCTTCCGCCTTCCACCCCCACCTGGGGGTGAGTGCTCTCCGTAGCAAACAACTTCTCATTTGGCTAAGGCTAAGACTATGGCGTTGCTTCCGCGTACCTGGACCTATCGGCTGTGCTCACGTGGCATTCCAGGGTTGGATGCCCACTGGTTTAAAGCCATGAGCGGGCTTCCCCTCGGGGAGCAGGCAGGCAAGCAGAATAAGATTGTATAGGGGTCCTGAATAAACCGCGGAAAGAAGAGCTGGGTGTCGCGTCTTCCTTGCTGGCGAGGTTGCGTGTGACAGGGTATCGTAGTGTGGGCTCGTTTGTTGTCATACAGGACTTGAAGAACTCTGCTCCATGCTTCCTTGCCTTCATGGTTTGTGAAGAGAAGGTGGCTGTCATTCTGATTTATATTCCTTCACATGTTATCTTCTTTTCTCTTGCAGCCTTCAGTATATTATTCTTGTTTTGGATTTCTGGGATCTTCACTATTACATATCATGGTTTGTTTTTACTTGGGTTGAAGTTATTTGGCATTTTATATGCTTCGGTTACCTGAATGAGATTGTTTCCTCATATTTGACAAGTTTTCTGCTATTAGTTGTGCCCATTTTTTTAATGTAATTTGAACTGACTCCTTCTTTCTCATTGATGCCTATTAATTTCACATTGTTCATCTTGTCATCATCATGCATTGGATGGATTATTTTTTCTTGCATCCTCATTGGTTTTAAGAGATCCTTTCTCACCTTTGCACTAGGTGCACCAGCATCTTCAAGATCTGCAACTCTGTCTTCGCTTTCACTTAAACAGTTTTATAGACTCGTGATTGAAATTTTAAGTTCTTCAATCTCTCTCTCTCTCTCTCTCTTTTTTTTTCAGAACCGAGGATTGAACTCAGGCCCTTGTGCATGCCAAGGAAGGGCTTATTCTACTGAGCCATCTCCCCAGGCCTTGAATATCTCTTTGACTCTGCTTCATGTGATCTATTTCTTTCTTGCCTTGCTCATTCAAGGAATTTGTCATATTTCTAATCTCCTCTGTTTTTTTTAATCAATGTTTTCTTTAGAGGTGCCTACTAATTCTTTTACTGCACAGTTATTTTTCCAAGTTGGGTTTCCTCCACATATTTCCATAATTGATTATGTACTTCATTTCAGATGCTATGATTTCAAAAATTTCTGTTTTATTTCAGGAATTATTTCTGCTCTGATTTTTTTCTGTACCTTTCTGCTGTTGTTTCTTTGCTTGCAATGCTGTTAATTCACATATTTCAGTTAAAATAGTGTTCTCTGCACTTTTCTGATTAGGTACTGGTTTCCCCCATACGTTTCTTGATTTGATTCATTAGTTCAGATTCTATGTATTCAGAAATTCCTTTTTTTTATTTCATGCGTTAATTCTGGTCTGAATGCCTCTATACCTTTCTGCTGTTGTTTGTTTGCTTCTACCTCTATTAATTCATTAATTTTAGCTGAGCTAGTGTCCTCTGCACTTTTCATTGGTGGGCTTGAGGCCTGAGATTGTATTTTGCTCCTTGTCTTTGTCATTTTCTATTGCACTGACCTCTGACCTTTGCTGTAGGGTTTTGTTGCAGTTACAAACTTAATGCTTAATGAGATTTGGGTGCCAATCTATTAAGTTTGAGATTATCTAGTTATGCCTGGCCGGGATCTAGCTGTTGTGTTCAATTCATTTTTGCTGCAGCCCTTGTGACAGAACTGTGAGCCTGTGGTTCCCCTCTGTTGTGTCCCTGGTCCAGGGAGCACCAGGGAGCACTGAAGCTCTCCCACACATGGGCTTTGGGGCAGGGGCTCCTGGGAGATGCAGTTCAGAAGAGCTGAGGGATTCTAGAAGTTCTTACTAGCTCTCGGGTCTTGGTGGCAGGGGCTTCAGATAGTGCTCACCAGAGGAGCACCGGGAAGCTGATAGTTCTCCCACATATTCACTATTCTGGGCTCGGGTGGATCAGGGGTGAATCACAAAACTTCTCAGTTGCTTGGAGGGCTTGTGGTCAGAGGCTCTGGGGAGTCGCAGGGTGGACAGGCCTATATTAGTTTTTAACATTAAAGAAATTTAATGTATTTGTTGGGTATTACATTTAGGCCAATCACAATTCTAGGTGATCAAAATCTGAGCCACCTCTGCATTTAAAGGACCAAAATATGGGCTGGCCAAATAGCTGAGTGGATTAAAGCACCTTGAAGCAGCAACAGGGACCATGGGTTTGATCCCCTGGGCCTGCTGTGCCATCCCCTCCCCCAGGGCATGCTGAGACTACAATTGAGACTGGGTTTTTTGGCATGGTGCCTGTACTTATAACTCTTGGGAAGTTGTAAACAGGCAGATCACTATGAGTCTGATCTAGTAGTGAGACCCTGAATACCCTGTGGACCCTTCAGTAAAATACAAAAAAATAAAAAAAAAAAACTAAAATGTGTCTTCTAAATTGATTACTTAGTTTACTCTTAGTTTACTGAATTACCTGTTGCTGAATTTTAAAATAAAACATTCTGCTTTTGATGAAATTGTGTATTTGGTTAACAACTATTTTAAAATCTTTGCATCATAGCACAGAAATATATACAAATGATATATGTTGAATATTAACACATATTTTCAAAGATTGGACTTGTTTATTGAAAAAGATTGGATATTAAGGTAAGTTATATAAAACATTAATGAATGGAATGAACAACTAAATGAGAGAAAATTTGGCATTTGATTTCCCATATTTGATTTTTTTCTTATAACTTGGCTAATAAAAATGTGTGTTTTAAAAAATTCAGTAACTAGTTGTAAAGGGTTAATGTGAAACTGATATAATGAGTTAATGTAAAAGTAAATGTAAAAAATTATTTTGCTCAACATTCTGTGACCCTGCTTCCTTGTGAGACTACACGGAGGCTCAGTGTACCGTCAATAAATCATCAAAAGACTGAGAGCAGAATAGGCTTACAAAATAAATCAAAATATAGGTCAAAATGTTTCTAACTATACAAAACCAATTAAAAAGCATTGTATGGTAATCAAGACCACTGTATGATAATCTAGAAAATGCTAGATTTGCATTCTTTTATGTTTAAAATGCCACCACAGGGAAAACTAAAGGGGACAACAGAGCCGGGAGGCTGTGCCCAAGCTCCCAGAAAAAAAAATGTATGCTGAATAATGGTCAAGCTGTCCTCAAAGTACTGTTCTATGTTAAATGACAAATGTGTTTGCCAAACAGGATGCAGTTTCCATCTTTAAAATCTCTGTACTTCTAAGGTTTTCTCGCCCTTTGTCTGCTCCTGCGTGAGTATGGTCAAGCAGTCCTGGGCCCGATAATAAAGGCTCATATTTAAATTTTAATTTGGACTTGGGTCTGGTTTCTATGTTGAGAACCCATAACACTACTCATGACTCCAGTAATGGGCTGTTGGTGCAACAAATCCCTTAACTGGAAATTTTTATGCTTAGTGTTTCTATGAATATGACTTTATCGTCTTGGTCTTCTCCGTTTGGTTTCTCCTCACAAGCTCTTCCTCAAAAGACGTTCAGTAGGCCTTTGTATATTTTCCTGTTGTCACAGTTTGTCCCTGAATTTCTAACATTTCCTTCCCTACCTCATAAGCTATCTTCCATTTGCTCTGTCCTGGATCTGAGGCCTTTCTTATTTTTACAAATGCTAAAGCATTGTGCTCTTTTAGCTGTCTTGTCACTAAATTGCCTGATGAAATCTGCTGTAAACACATGCACAACTTGTACGTTTCTCTTCTAGCCTGCTTTAATGTTTTAATATTATGAGTACTGTCAAATATAATAAAATCAGTTTACTAATATATGAGACAGGTTAGGTTTTGTTAATCACTTTCTCCTTATTCCTAAAGGTAACTGTGATTAAGAGGTGTTGTGATGCTCCGTGTAGGGGATAAGATGTCCTTCCAGCACTAACGTATGACTTTTCGTACTTTTTCTCGGTGCTTTCCCTGCTTAGTGCATAAGTACCATTGCTGTGCCTGCCTCCTCTTTCATGGCCTCATCTAACATCATTTAGCCCAATCACGTTCACTGTTGTGGTAGTAAGGTAATCTACCTGCGGCCTCGGGTAACAAGAATCCAAAACATACCTCATAGGTGGAAGTTAAAAAACAAATATAACACAATAAATATTTTGAATAATTTTCTTTAAAATTCCCCTTAAGCTTTAGAGAACAATTACAGTTAAATTATTATTATTATTATTATTTATTATTATTATTATTTAGTTTGAAGGAGAAAAGTGAGGACCAAAAGAAAGAGCACCAATAACTAAAAACTTCACAATGAAAAACCTGAAGTCTAATCTAACCAGACCTCTACCCAGGCTTCTGTCTAACCTGAAGATTCTGAATATACCAAAATCTGTTACTATAATATTGCTGAGAAACTAACAACCACAACTTCTAGACTGACTGTTTTGACTCAGGCTGGGTTATAGATAGGGTTTGTTTTTATATATTTTTAATAATTATAGATCAAATGTCCAGGAACTCCTGTAGAGACTCTGGATCAGAATCAAGCTTATTCAAATTGTTCTATGGGCATAATAAGCAAATCTATCAATTTTAAATATATAATAACCAGTATGCATATTAAAAATAGATATGGAAGGCCAGCCAAATAGCTCAGTGGATTAAAGTGCCTGCTTGCAGGGGCTGGGGATTCCATTCCCAGTCCTGCCCTTTCAGCCCTGCCCCCAGGGTGTGCTTGGACTGCATTTGAGACTGGGTGTGGTGGTGGGTACCTGTAACCCTAGCTCTTGGGAAGCTGTAAACATGCAGATCACTACAAGTCCGATCCAGTAGTGAGACCCTGAACACCCTATAGATCCTTCCTTAAAACTACAAAAAAAAAAAAAAAAAAAAAAAAAAAAAAAAAAAAAAAAAAAAAAAAAAAAAAAAAAAAAAAAAAAAAAAAAAAAAAAAAAAAAAAAAAAAAAAAAAAAAAAAAAAAAAAAAAAAAAAAAAAAAAAAAGATATGAAAATAGAACAGTGACCAATAATTACAAAAAAACTGAGATAAGTAAATCAGCTAACAATTCAGAGTTCTGATTGCCAGTTGTAACCTAATAGGGAAGGACGCGTGAAATTTAAAGGAAATCACAACGGTAGGAAAAACTCAATCTTAAAAGTAATAAGAAAGCTCTTTCAAGAAGCAGAGAAAACTTGTAAAGAAATGAATCTGCTACTACTGAGTGAAATCTAGAGATAAGTGGTTATATAAGAAGAAAGACTAAGGTGGGCAATGACTTATAACTTTAGCTACTGAGGATGGAGGTGTACAAGTTAGAGGGCAGCTCAGAAAATTTAGTTCAACTGTCTTAAAATAAAATGGGCTGGGGATATAACTCAGTGGTAAAATGTCCCTGGGTTTGGTACACAATGATGGGGGAAAAAAAGACAGGAAGAAAAAATGAACAGTGTAAAATTCAGTAAGGAAGATAGAATTTTGAAAATTAGTTCATTTCTGAAATTAAACAAAAAAGAAAAGAAAAGTTTCAAAAGTGTTGTAATGCATACCATGGAAAACATAATATGTATAATGAGTAAAGGAAAGAGGAGAAAAGAAATAAAAATACTAAAAGACAAAAGTAAAGGTGTATAGGTTCTTGGTTTTGTCTGTGATGCTTTCTATGGTAAATGAAAAATGAGGAGGACTGTTGGAGAAAACAAGAGTAATTACTTCTTGCTCAGGGAAGGAAGAAAATTTCTTCAGGTAGGCTTCTCATCTCGTAGCACGGCTGAGAGTCCTTTTGTTTCCAAATAACCTTCAGGACTTATTACAATTCAGAGTACTCGATCCTTCATGAAACTAAATGAATCTGAGGGCCGGAAAATGTGGCCTACAGGCTGATACTTAACAACATTTTTGGTATTTTTATGGACACTAAAATTAGAAAGCAGTCCTTTACATAAAAAAGTGCCAGAGGCAATTTTGTGTTGCCTTTCAAGAGATTATGTGGTGGAGACCTGTTAATTCAATTGAGAATAGACTCCAGAGATGTATTCGAGGTTATTTAAATCCTGCAAAATAAGGAGTTCACTGTGTGCTACATATCAGCAAATGAATTTAATTTATTTTGGACATCATCAGGAAAAAAAATGAAATAGTAATAGTAGAGAAATGCGCTGTTTCTTTCATAGAGGCTAATATAACAACATGTTCTTTTTTGAAGAGAAATATAGCTGAAGAAATTGGATCTGTTGAAATAATACTGAAATAAACTAATAATATTCATAAAAATATATCATACAACATTGAGGAAGAAATGCAAATGATTAATGTATTAAAGCAAACAGTGTAGAGTATGGAGAAAGGAAGAAAAACCATCTTAGCATAGCACAAAGTATACCAGATGAGTAAAAGCTCTGCTTATTTACTTTTTCTTCACCAATATGAGGAAACTAACACTGAATTTATGTCCTTTGAATTACTAGGAACTTTACCTCAATCTAACACCTTGGTGAAAGGAAACCCCCAAGACTTTACACTCCACCTGATTACAAAATTTCTCGGTCTATTAAACATTGGTGATAGTGACTTACCTACTAAATATTAATCAAAGTAACATGAACTAGTACTTTATTTCATTTTTTTTATCCACAGAGGACACTGAAATATCAAGATAGGTTAAAAGATTCTTACTGAATGTAGGAAACCCAATTAAACATATGTTACAAGTCAAGTAGTGAGAGAAATTTCAGTCAGAACCATGAAGAAATATCACATTAAGAATTCAGTTGTTGGGCCAGCTAGATAGCTCAGCAGATTAAAGTGCCTGCTTAGGCAGACTCGGGTTTGATCACCTACCTGCCCTATCTGATACTCACCCTGTCCCTGGGGCACACTGAGACCATTGATACTGGATGTGGTGGTGTGCTCCTATACTCTCAGCACTTGCAAAGCTGAAAAACAGTAAGGATCACTAGGAGTCCAATCTATGTAGTGAGACCCTGTATAAAATACATTTTAAAGAAAAAAAAAGAGAGAGAAAGAAATAAAGAAAGAAAGAAAGAAAGAAAGAAAGAAAGAAAGAAAGAAAGAAAGAAAAGAAAAGAAAAGAAAAGAAAAGAAAAGAAAGAAAGACGAAGAAAGAAAGAAAGGTCTATTGTGATTAGAATAAAATATTAAGATTATTAAAAAAGTTTGTGAATTAATAGAGAAATTAAAACCCATAATTACTCATGAAGAGAATGTAAAATGGTTATGGCTGTTAGGGTAAGGCATCAATTTGATCATCTTTAGGATTCACAGCAGCGAAATGTACTGTGGTTGTCTGGATGAGTCAGGAAAGCAAGATTGTGGGTCCTACATCTCGTTCTTCACCCCTTCAGTACTGATCCTATTCACCTCCTCTACTTTTTGCCTGCCAATTAGGCATCTTTGTTCCACAAACTCTTCCAACATGATATCTCTGACAATGAGTCAGCTTATCATGGACTGAAGCATGAGGAAATCAAATTTTTCTCCTTGAAACTGTGAGTGTTGGGTATTTTGCCTCATCAGCAAGAAGGGGCTAAGGGCAGGCCAGATAGCTCAGACACACTAAAGTGTCTGTTTAGGCAAGCACTGAATGATGTACTGGCTCTGCCCCTAGGGCACGCTGTGATGACGACCTAAACTGGGTGTGGTGGCATGCACCTGCCATCCCAGCACTTAGGAGGCTGACCAAAGGGATGATCACTATGAGTCTTATCTATATAGTGAGACCCTGCAGACTCTACTAAATACATAGAAAAAAAATTTAAAAAGAAGGCTGAACAATCCAGAAAAAGTGGTAGAAGAGAAATTGGGTCTTTACTTTGACTGCACTTGATCATGTGGTTTAAATGTCTTTGTAATTGGTTTATAGAACAATAGAAAGCAATAAACATTTTACTTTTCTCTGTTTGCTAAGACAAAATTCCTGACATCCAAAGTTAAAAGGGCAAAGATTTATTTAGCTCACAGATTATAGTTGGATGACTCCTAGGCAGGGTGGCATATGACAGAGTTATCACAGAGAAGAACAGTTCATGGGTGCCCAGAAGGTAGGAAAAGCAACAAAGGAAGGGGAAGAAAAGCCTCTTTTCACTCTTATATTATATTGAACCTATCGGGGTTAGGCTGGTACCAATCCATTCAGTAGACTGGTCAACCTATAATCCACCCTTAATCCCATTACCATTAATTCTAGCATTCCCCTATGAGTCAGTAACAGGCTTTAGATTCAGTCACTTCCAAAAAAGCCCTGTCTAAAACCACTTGCAGCTTTAAGGGAACATCTAGACACATACCAAAATAAGATGTAAGCTAAAAAGCACTAAAAAGTTGTAAATTGAGTTTGATGGATGATTCTTGTCAAAATTCAGAACAACAACATAATAACATAGGTGTGGATAATAAAGGCCAGGTTCAGGAGCTGTCAGTTGGGAACAAAGACTGCATTGGCAGTCAGAAGCCATGTGTGTTACCCTCTGGCACAAAATTTGCCTATGATTAGTTTGCCTTTTGAGACTTTGCAAGAAACTGCGATTAAGGTCAATGAACAAATAAATCTGGCAGAGGAAATTTCAAGATAGCTTAGTATTCAGGCTGATATGGATACTATTGACTGTTCTGGCTAGATTCATATTGCTATTCCTGGGGAAAAAAAGTCAACTTTTAAAAATTATCCTAGAAGGAGTTATGCATAAATTTGGGTAAAAGAAATTGTGGTTCCTAAAGAGACTGATGTCATTGAAAGGAAAACATATACTTTGTACAGGGATAAGAAGAAAGATACTATATGTGCATCTCACCTGCCCCCACATGTGTCAGTACCACAGGTACAGGTATCAAAATTTTCTCTGAAGAGTCTTTGGAAACACTTTCCAAAAAGAACCTCAGGGATTTGCTTCTCTGTGATTTTTTTCACTGGAACTAGCCATCTTGGTACTGAAAGGCTGATGAAATTATGGCCCACATGGCCTGACTATTGCTTTCACTTAAAGTAGACTTTAGTGTTCTACCTGTGAAACCAGTTTTAATGCATGCGTAGTACAGAAGCTGTGAGGTTAGGGCAGCTTCCACCCACATTTCAAAACAAGGCCAGGAAACCCAAAGAGCTTCTTCAATGGTTGGTCCTAAGATTATGGGAATAAAACCAAATGATAGGGGAGTTCTCAGAAATTTGGAGTTGTTAGGAAAGCTACAGTCTACAAACAGAGGTAACCCAAGAGCTGAGGTAAATTATATGGAAATAAATTCCATTATTTTCTACATTTCATGTTTTATAGCTATTATAATCATAACACTAACTACGTTAAACATCATTTATTAAGTACGCAGTATCAGATTATATGACATATTTACATTAGTTATATCTAATCCTCATATCAGTAATATAAATGTTGTTAACTCTATTTTATGACAAAGGAAAATGGAATAATATTATGTTTAAATGCCATGTCAGGGGGCTCGGGATATAGCTCAGTGGAATAAGTGTTTGACTGGCAAGCGCAAGGTCCTAAACCTTGGTACCACAAAAAAAAAAGGCCATGTTACGATAATATCTAAATTGAATTTTCACCCTATATTCCTGAGATTTAAGAGGTTTTATTTATTTTACTGTTATGTATCTTTCTCGTTCTCCCTCATAGTACTTATAACAGCTACATTTTGCATTTATTTGTGTAAAGCTTTGAATAATGTAAATGGTGTTGGGTTTGTTGAACTTGCTTTTTCACTATCCTGTTCTATCTTTCTACATTTCAGACCATGAGACATAATCATATATTGCCTTACAGCTACTAAAACCATCTCTTTTTAAATAGTTGGCATCTCATGTTTCAAATGATCATTCAGGTTCAAAACAAGCTTATATAATTTATTCTTTTGTGGCTCTTATTTTCCTTGCCAATTACATACTATTCTTGATGAAATTACCTATTAATTTCTTATAAACTTATTTAACTTGCATTTCCTGTCAGCTAAATGCCTGTTTCACGTCTGTGTTTCAAAATACATTGAGTCTTATTTTGCTTGTGATATGTTACATCAGGAAGAATTCTCATATTTTTATATTCTGAAGGGTCTTTGTATTCAGGACTAAAATTCTCTGCTCTTATACAACTTTCCTTTTGACACTGTGCTAGGAACTCATTTACAATACATTTCATGTCATAATTTTTTCATTTTGTAGTCAAAACTGCCTGATATATCAGTGATAAGCTATTTTCTGTGTCCCAAGACAGCCATTCATTTTTCTGCTCCCTTACTTTGTCATATTCATCTTTTACCCAATATTTACCTTCTACTTGTATAGGTAACACACAGATTCACTCATGTCATCTGCTGCATGGTTGTCACTCCATCCAGGCAACATTGAACTGTAGACTTTGAGGTCGGTCTCCTATTTATGAGAGGCAACTGCTTCACAGTGCAGTGTCTTGTTCTAAGACTCACAAAAGATCTCAGTTGTAAAAGTTTCAACATTTCGTTAGCATGGAAAACACAGACATTAAATATTGCACTCTCTTCTCCTCATATTGCTTTAATTTTATTGATTTTTCTTTTCTTTTTTTAGTTTATATGTGATTGTTACCTTTATGCAAAGTTTAGAAAAGGATAAAATGGATTACAAAATGTATATTTAGAAATTCCATTTATTTTTTATTATTTTTGTTGAGAAAGAAATAACAATGGGACAGTTTCAGATATAGGTTAGTAGGACAGATACAATAATTAATACATTGCATATTGTTGTCTTTATAGTAATTCATAGTTAAAGATGCAGATATAATATCTTATATACACACTATTAGCACAAATTTTTCTTTTCATTGAATGAAGAGAGAGTAACTGTATATATATTCAAACTACTTTGTATGCTTCTTTTTACTACAAAATGGTCCATCACTTTTATCACCCTTTTTGTTTAGTTTTGTCAGACATGGGTATTCCATTGATCTTCAAATATGGTAGGTGAGTGAATCCAGCAAAATAATTGATATAGTCCAGTAGTCCATAATAGTAATGGGTTATCCACAGAAGTGGCAATGTCAGAAGTCATTGACTTGAGCATTTTACAGCTCAGCATATTAATATAGCTTCACTTTTTATACATTGTTTTTATACTTTTCTGCTGGATGGTTAAGACACAGACAAAGAAAGAACTATATGACAAAAAATGTAACTTAGGTATCGGACAAAGTCAGTCAAATCCTTTCAGGATTTTTCATGAGCCCGTGTACAACAGTTTGTAGATTCCTTGTCAGTGTCAGCCATTTGGATGAGTCACAGCCATTGCTTGACAACTTTGCTTTTTTGCAAAAGCCTGAGAATGTTTTCTCTCTAGATGATTCTCTTTTGGCACAGTATACATGGTCGATCACTTTTCTCTGTGGCCCCATAAACACAGTGAACAGAAAATTTGTGACAACATTGAGTTAAATGTTGTTACAGTATAAGTTTGCCTATGTCCTGAGTCTTCACTGACCTTGAAAGGTTAGAGCCAAAATATTGGCTGTCCTTGCAGTCCTTCTTTTTCTCTAATTTTTTTGGATGGAAAATTTAAGTTGTTAATCCTCCAGAACATAGGCAGTTGAGGTTTACCTCACTATTTGTCTTAATATAAAGCACTTTAGACATAGCATGGAACAAGTATTTTCCATCAATAATTAACGTGATAAATTTTAAATCCCTACAGCACATGGCAAACATAAAAACTGAAAAGTTATAAAGAATAGCAATAAACAATCACATATTTTTTCACAGAAATTGAGAAATCTAACCATACACAATATAGGAGCAAGATAGTCCTATAACATTTTTTTTCTTATCTCTTGTTTTCATTTAGAACCTTTTTAAAAAAACAAACACTTACTTGAGAGAGTATATCAGTAATTGATAATGACATTAGAAGCAGTATGCATTTCGAAGACAAGAATGACAGGTATTTCAAGCATGGCCCTAGTACTTCAAGTTTCTATCCTCAATGTAGTGCTTTCTTCACAAGTATCAACATTTATAATTAGTCAGGGTGAGAATCCTACCAATTAACTGCTAGTTTCAAAAACTTCATGGAGATTGTCAGGGTCATTATCTTACCAGCCCTGTGCATAAAAATGCACTGTTTGCCCCTGCCATGATTATAAACTTTTCTTGTGCTCTCCACATTGTTTAATTCTTAAGTGCTTGCTTTCCATTTAATTGTGTTATATATTTCAAATTTTACTTCTTTTGAATTCTTACACTAGGGAGACTGTATGATATTTACACATGTGGGTCTGGTTTATTTCACTTATGAGCATATCTTCAAGCCCAGCCCAGTCCCTTCAAGTGTGTGGGAGAGCACAACAGAGGGGCATGACAGATTCACTATTGCGCCGGAGGGGCTCAATATGTTCACTTCAAAGGGCGGAAGCAGGAAGGAGTTGAACACAACACCTAGACTCAGGCCAGCATAACTGCATAAGCTGAAACTTAAGAGATCTGCACCTGAATCTGGTTATGTGCTAAGGTTATAACTGCACCAAAGCCCCACACCAAAGGTCAGAGGTCAGTGCTATACAAAAAGACAAAGACAAGGAGCAAAATGCAATCCTTGGCCTCAAACAGACCCATAACTAGTGCAGAGGACACTAGCTCAGCTGAACTGAATGAATTAACAGAGTCTGAAGTAAAGAAACAATAGAAGAAAGGTATAGTACAACAGAGAGCAAAATTAATTACTGAAATAAAAAAGAAATCTCTGAATTCATAGCATCTGAAGTAAAGAATCACATAAAGAAACATATGGAGGAAACCCAATATGAAAAAGAAGTTCTGCAGCAAAGGATTTAATAGCTTTCTCTAAAGAAGACATTGACAAAAAAAAAAAAAAAAAAAAAAAAAAAAAAAAAAAAAAAAAAAAAAAAAAAAAAAAAAAAAAAAAAAAAAAAAAAAAATAGAGATTAGAAATATAACGGATTCCTTGAATGAGCAATACAGAAGAGGAATAGATTGCATAAAGCTGAGTCAAAGAGATATACAGGAGTACAAAATCTCAATCACAAGGATGCAAAATGGTTTGAGTGAAAGCGAAGACAGAATTTCAGATCTTGAAGACGCTGGTGCAGCTAGTGAAAAAGTGAGAAAAGATCTCAAAGAAAAAATTGGATGCAGGAAAGAATAATCCATCTACTGCAAGGTCATGCAAGGATGAAAAATGTAAGAACAGGCATCAATGAGAAAGTTGGAGTCAGTACAAATGATGTAAAAAGAATATGGGAAGAAGTAATAGCATAAAAATTTCCAAATATGAGGAAACTATCTGACATTCAGGTAAGCAAAGCATACAGAGTGCCAAATAACATCAACCCAAGATGTAAAATAGTCAAGATTCCAGAAGTCCAGAACAAGTATAATATTCTGAAAGCCCTGGAGAAAAGAAGCAGATCACATTCAAAGGAAAAGCCATCAAAATTATGGCTGACTTCAACTCACAAACCATGAAGGAAAGAAGAGCATTGAGCACAGTACGTCAAGTCCATTATGAAAAGAAATTCCAGCCTGGACTATTATACACTGCAAAACTCCCTTTCAACTTTGATGCAGAAGTGGAATACTTTCATGACAAAGAACATCTAAAGAATTTCATGATGACAAAGCTAGCACTACACAGGCTATTTAAAGATGTTCTATAGAGGGACTAAAACAAATGGAACTCCGTGAGCAAGAACAGAAGGAACTCATTAAATAGAAACAACAATTAAACACAAGACAAAAAGAATAGACAACAGCAGGTATATATCTTGTCAATCATGGCAACACATCTCAATTATAATCATCAATGTAAATGGACTCAATTCACCAATTAAGAGAAATAGACTGGCACAGCAGATTAGGAAACAAAATCCAAAAATATGCTGTACACAAGAAACACAATTAACTCAAAAAGACATTCATAGGCTTAAATTTAAAGGATGGAAAAAAACACTACATGCCCCAGCACTTCACAAAAAAGCCAGGGTAGCAATTCTGTTTTCAGACAGTCTCAACTTCAAGCAAAAAATGATCAAACACAATAAAGAAGGTCACTATATATTGGATAAGGGAAAAATTCAAGAGGAAGAGGTAACAAGTTTGAATATCTATGAACCAAACACGGACACACCCAACTATATAAGACAAATGTTATTGAACATGAAAACTCTAATATCCAAGATCACAATCTTAATAGGACACATTAACACCCACTTATCTCAAAAAGAAAGGTCAACCAGACAAGAAATTAGCAAAGAAGTAGCAGACCTGAACCAGAGCTTGGAACAAATGGACTTGGTGGAAATATACATTGTGTTCCACCTAACCACAGCTGAATGTACATTTTTTTCCAGCTGCACATGGGTCATTTTCCAAAATAGACCACTTACTAGTCTATATGTCATGCTTAAGTATATAAAGAAAGCAGAAATTATCCCATGCATATTATTTGACCACAGTGCAATCAAACTGGAACTAAATGACAAAAGAAACCAGAAAACCCGCCTAAATATATGTAAATTAAATAACACCCTACTCAATGATCAATGGGTCATACACAAAATCAAACAAGAAATTCAACAATATCTGCAATTCAGTGAAAATTCAACCATAACTTGTTGGATTTATGGGATGTGATGAGAGCAGTTCTGAGAAGAAAATTCATAGCCATGACCTCACACATTAGGAATATAGAACAGAAAAAACTAAACACACTAATGCTGCAGCTCCGATATACAGAAAAGGAAGAGCAAACCAAACCCAGAGCCCAATGATGGGAAGAAATCGTAAAGATTATACCAGAAATTAATTCAATTGAGGCGAAGAAAACAGTTCAAATAATTAATGAAACAAAATGCTAGTTCTTTGAAAGACTAAACAAAAATCTATAACACCCTAGCTAAACTCATCAAAAAGAGTAAAGAAAAATTCAAATGCAATTAGTAAGGAATGAAAAGGGTGCAATCACCACAGATCCAGTGGAAATTCAAAAGATCATCAGTAGCTAATTTGAGAATATTTACGCTCACACAATAGAAGACATGGATGAAATGGACAGATTCCTAGAAAGGTACAAATTACCAAAACTGAATCAAGAAGATGGAACAACTCTCAATAACCCAATGACAGCCCATGAAATATGAAATGTAATAAAAAGCCTGTTGAGAAAGAAAAGTTCAGGTCCTAAGGGATTCACAGCTGAATTCTCCAAGAAATTCACAAAAGATATAATTGCTGTACTCTTCAAACTTGACAATGAATTGAAAGAGAAGCAGTCCTCCCAAAATAATTCCTGGAGGCAAGTATTATACTGATTCAAAAATCACGGAAAGACACAACTAAAAAACAGAAATACATGGTAATTTCCCTGAAAACATAGATTCAAAAATCTTCAATAAAATCCTAGCAAATAGAATACAGCAAATCAACAAGAAGATCATGCAACATGACCAAGTAGGATTCATCCCAGGGATACAAGTATGGTTCAATATTCTAAACTCTATAAGTGTAACACACTATATCAACAGACTGAAATCTAAAAATCACATTACCATCTCAATTGATCCAGAAAAAGGTTTTCCAAAGTCCAACATTCATTCATGTTAAAAGTTCTACATAAAATTGTTATAGAAGGCCTGTACTTCAATTTGGTGCAAGCCATCAATGACAACACAATGGCTAATACAATTCTAAATGGGAAAAACTGAAATCTTTTACTGTCAGATCTGGTACAAGACAGGATGTGCTCTATCACCTCTGTTATTCAATATAGTTCTGAAATCATTAGCTACAGCTATTTGAAAAGTGGGAGAATTGAAAAGAATAATAATAGATAAAGAAAAAGTTAAATTATCATTATTTGCAGATGACATGACACTATACATGGAAGACTCACAAACCTCCACTGAGAAGCTACTAGTATTGACACACAAATTTAGTAGCACGGCAGGATACAAAGACAATATTCAAAAGTCAATTGCATTCCTCTACACAGATAACAAGCACACTGAGAGGGAAACTGGAGAAACAATAACTTTTACAATAGGACCGTGGAAAATGAAATAGCTTGGAATTCACTTAAACAATGAAGTCAAAGATCTTTTCATTAAAATTTACATACTATATAAAAGAGATGATAGAGGATTTCAGAAAATGGAAAGATATTCCCTGCTACTGTATAGGAAGAACTAACATTGTAAAGACGGCCATACCCCCAAATTTGTTGTACAGATTTAATGTAATCCCTATCAAACTGCTACGGACATACCTCACAAACCTAGAGAAATCATTCTTAAAATTTATTTGGAGCCAGAGAATACCTAGAATAGCAAAAGCTATCCTGTGCAACAAGGACAAGGCAGGAGGTATTGCAATTTCTGACTCCAAATTATACTACAAATCTAGGGAGCCAGGAAGATGTATGATGGCTCAGCGTTTTCATGGTAAGCGCAAGGGCCTGAGTTCAATCAATGGTTCAGCCAAAAAACAAATAAACAAAAAACAGAAACAAAAAAAAAAAAGAAATTATACACAAATCTGTGATAAAATCAATATGGTATTGTCAATGAAATAAACCTGAGATCAATGGAATTCATTAGAAGATGAGGAGGGCTCTATGAACACAGTCAGCCACCTGATGTTCGACAAAGGGACCAAAGACACTTACTGGAAGAAAGAGACTCTTCTACAAATGGTGCTGCAAAAACTGGATCTCTGCATGCCAAAAAAATAAAACTTGACCCAGGCCTATCACCATGCACTAAGCTAACATCAAAATGGATTAAAGTTTTAATAATTAAACCAAAACACTAAATCCCATGGAAGAGAAAGTAGGAGGAACTCTTGAAGTTATAATGGTAGGCAGAGTTCATGAACAGAAATGAAATCACATGGGGAACTCTTGAAAGAATTAACAACTGGGACCAACTTTTATTGAGAAGTTTTGGCAGATCAAAAGAAATTACCAACAAAGTGAAAAGACAACCCACCAATTTCAAAAAAATCATAACTAATGAGCACTCAGACAAAGGTCTGCTCTCTAGAATTTATAAAGAAATAAAATACATTAGGATCCTTAAATTTAAAAACCCCGTCCTCAAATCGGCATCTGAGATGAACACATACTTTTCAGAGAACGAAATTAAAGAAGTGAGTAAGTACATGAAAAAATGCTCCATATCAGTAGCCATCCATGAAATGCAAATTATAACAACACTGAGATAACATCTCTCCTCAGAAAGAATGGCTATCATAAACAAATCCACTAACGAAAATGTTGGAGAAAATGTGGGGGAAAAAGAGAACCCTTCTCCACTGCTGGTGGGAATGTAGACTGTAGCAACCATCATGGAAATCAGTGTAGAGACTCCTTAAGAAACTGGGAGTAGACATCCCATTCAAATCAGCTATCCCCCTACTGGGAATTTTCCCAGAGAGACTGAAAGCGTCATATCACAGTGATATATGTGTATGTATGTTTATAGCAGCACAATTTGTGATAGCCAAATCTTGGAAACAACCAAGATGCCCATCACATGCGGAATGGTTGAAAAACTTGGTATTTTGATACAATGGAATATCACTCAGCTATAAAGAATGATAAACTCAAAGCATTTATATTAAATTGGATGCCACTCAAAGATATACTCATAAGTGAAATAAACCAAATATCATATAGACTCACTAGTTTAAGAAATCAAAAGAAGAAATACAAATGAAAGATATAACACAATTAAAGGAAAGTGAGAACTGGAGGATTGGACAATGAGGAGATGGTAAGGAGAAAAGCTGAGAAACAGTGCAGGGAAAAAGCCATACATTTGTGCACACAAGATGGGCAAGGCAATGCTCCCAAGCAACATCAACATTGTGTAGGTCAGTGTGGAGACTCCTCAAAAGAGTAGGTCTAGAAATCCCATTCAAGCCAGCTATCCCCCATTGGGAATTTTCCCAGAGGAACTGAAAACATTGTATCATAGTGATATATGTGTACCTATGTTTATAGCAGCACAATCTGTGATAGCAAAATCTTGGAAACAACCAGGGTGTCCAGCACATGAGGAATGGTTGAAAAAGATGTGGTATTTCTGTATAGTGGAGTATTACTCAGCTATTAAGAATGATAAGCTTGAAGCATTTATACTGAAGTGGATGCCACTTGAACATATACTCATAAGTGAAATAAACCAGACACACATATGTAAATATTGTATAGTCTCACTAGTATAAGAAGCGAAAAGCAAAAATACAAATGGAAACGTACAACAACAACTAGAAACAATTGAGTCAGATAAGGCAAAGTGAAAGTTTTTTGGGTCTTCTAATGTTATACCATGTCATCTGAAAATATTGATATCTTAAGATCTTCTTTACCCATTCTTGTCCTTTTTATTTCTCTCTCTTGTCTATTGGCTCTTGCTAATGATTCCAGAACTGTAGTGAACAAGAGTGGTGACAGATGACATCCTTGCTTTGTACCAGATCTGAGAGTAAGACATTTCAGATTTTCTCAATTTGGAATTATATTAGTTGTTGGGATGTCATAGATGGCTTTTATTAGATGGAGGCAGAAGTCATCTATTGCAATTTTCTGTAGGACTTAGAAAATAAATGTGTTGGATTTTGTCAAATGCCTTTTCTGAAACAATTCAGATGATCATGTGGATTTTGCATTTGGCTCTATGGTATAGTGTTTTATATTTATAGATTTGTTTATACTGAACCATCCTTGCATTCCTAGGATGAATCATACCTTGTCATGGGGTATAGTCTTCTTAACGATTTGCTGTATTCTATTTTCTAGGATTTTATTGAGGATTTTTGCAAATATACTCATGATGGTGCCTAACCTAGTTTAATTTTTCCCTGGTTTTAGTATGAGTATAATATTTGCCTCCAGGAATGATTTTGAGAGGATTTCTTTCTTTCAATTTCACTGCAGAGTTTGAGGAGTATTTGGATTATATATTCTGTAAATTTCTTGGAGAATTCAGTGGTGAATCCACCAGGAACTGAATTCCTCTTTGTCGATAAGATTTTTACTAATTTTGTATTTAATTGATTGCCATTGGGTTATTGAGAGTTGTTATATCGCCTTGACTCAGTTTTGGTAATTTTTAAATTTCTAGAAATATGTCCATTTCATCTGTGTTCTATTCTGTGAGAATAAAGTTTCTCAAAGTAGCTGTTGATAATCTTCTGAATTTCCATTGGTTCTGCTTAATTTCAAACTTCTCATTTCTTATTGCTTGAATCTGAGGTTTTTCTTTCCTCTTTTTCATGAGTGTAGCTGCAGCTTATCAGTTTTTTAATATTTCAGAGAACTAACGTTTTGATTCATTATTTCTTTTAATTGTTTAGTTGATCTCTATTTTATCATTTTCTTCTCTAATCTCTGTAATTTCCTTGTATCTTTGGGTCTTTCATTTTGTTTTTCTGTTCTTTCTCTACACGTTTGAGGTGTACCATTAGGGTCTTTGTTTGTTCTCATTCTGTTTTCCTAATGTGTGAATTCACAGATACGAATTTCCCTTTAAGAACTCCTGTCTTTATATCACATAAATTCTGATAAATTCTTGAATTTTGATTGAATTGTAGATATTGTTTAATTTCTTGTTTAATTTCATGTGTAACCTATTGGTTGCTGAGTTGGGTGTTGTTTAATTTCCATGTATTTATGCGGTTTTTCTAATTGCTTTTGACCTTTATTTCTAGTTTCATTGCACTGTGGTCAGATAATATGCATGGGATAATTTCTATTTTTTGCATATACTTGCACATGACCTATGAATTAGTATGTGGTCTATTTCAGAAAATGACCCATGTGAAGCTGAAAAAAATTGTATTCAGCTCTGGTTGGGTGGAACCTTCTATATATGTCCGCTAAGTTCATGTGTTCCAAGCTCTGTTCAGTTCTTCTACTTTGCTCAATTTTTGTTTGCTTGACCTATCTTTTTTAGGATAAGTGTGAGTTAAGGTCTCTTCTTACGATTGTGGTATAGGATGTTAGATTTTTCTTGTCCATTAACATTTGTCTTATATAGTGTGTGCACTGTTTTTTGGTCTGTACATATTTATGCGTTATCTCGTCTTTTTGAATTATTCCCCTAACAATTATGTTGTGTCCTTCTTCATTTCGTTCAATCATTTTTTTTGTTTGAAATTGAGACTATCTGAAAATAGGTTTGCTACCCCTGACATATTCTGAGGTGCTGGCGCATATCGTATTGTTTTCCATCATTTGACTTCAAGACTATGAATGTCTTTTTAAGTTAAGTGTGTTTCTTGTACAGAGCATAGTTTTGTATTTTGCTTGCTAATCCACTGTGCCAGTCTATTTCTTTTAACTGGTGAACTGAGTAGACTTACATTGATGGTTATAACTGACATGTATTGACTTATGATTGACATGTTATTTACCTGATGTTATTTAACAATTTTACTTCTGTGCTTAATTATTTGTCCTATTTGGTGGGTTCTTTCTTTCAGTTCTCATTCGTGGAGTTCTTGTCATTCTGATTGGTCACTCTCTAGAATATGTGTTAGCAGTTTGTGCAGTATTGGCTTTGTCATCACGAAATTCTTTAGTTGTTCTTTGTCTTGGAAGTGCTTCACTTCTCCATCATACTCGAAAGAGAGTTTTTCAGGGTATAGCAATCCGGGCTGGAATTTTTTTCATGGAGGACTTCATATACTCTGCTCCATGCTCTTCTTGACTTGATGGTTCCTGAATACAAATATACCATTATTCTGATGGGTTTTCCTTCAAATGTGATCTGTTTCTATTCTCTAGAAGCCTTTAGTAAGTTTTTCTTCTGCTGGATTTCTAGGATCTTGACTACTATGTTTTTAATTGAGTTGATGTTATTTGGAGTTCTGTGTGCCTCATTTTTCTGAATGTCTGATTGTTTCCCCATATTTGGGAAGTTTTCTGCTATTATTTCTGATCATATTCTTTTTATATCATTTATATTGACTCCTTTCTCATTGGTGCCTATTATTCTCACTCTGTTTAACTTTGCATTGTCTTATAGGTGTTGAATTATCTTTTCTCTATCCTAGTTATTTTTAAAAGACCTTTTCTTACCTTTACACTAGCTATAATAATATCTTCAAGACCTGAAACTGTATCTTGACTTTCATCGATATGGTTTTGCAAGTTTGTGATGGATATGTTGATTTTGTGTATTTCTTTGAATCTGCTTCCCTGCATTCTATTTGTTTCTTAATTTGCTCATCCAAGGATATCACCATTTTTCTAATCTTTTCTCTTTTTTTCATCATTGTCTCCTTTAGAATCAGTTATTAATTCTTTCATTATAGTTATCATTTTTTTCCTTCAGAGATTATTTCTGACTCATTTTCTCTAAACTTTTCTGCAGTTTTTTCTTTACTTCCAATGCTATTATTTCTGAGATTTCTCTTGTATTTGTTCTGAGTGGGGTCAGAGCCTGCGAATGAATTTTATTCTTTGTCTTTGTTATTATGTGTAGCAGTGTCCTCTGATCTTTGGTGTAGATTAAAGTTGTTACCTTATCAACTACCAAAATTCATACCCGAGAGAGATTATGTGCTTAAGGCAGTTATAGATTTGTATTTATAGAACTCCAATGAGGAACACTAATAATGTGTAGTTATATGTAGCAGTTGACAAACTTTTGCAACTAATAGGTTTGTATTTTAGACAGCAAGAACAAACATTATGCACATGAGCAGATATTAAATTGGAAATTCTTATTTAAGTTAGTTCCCCTAAGTTCTATCTGATCACCTCCCTTTGATGAACCTGGGTTCTTCCAGGCAGACTGATTCACCTGGTTGCCTTTTTCCCCACCGTACATCCAGAGAGAAAGAGAGGACACACTCATAGAGTGTGGGTCTAGTACAGTGTCTCATCTTACTATACAGAACTACCAAGTTTTCACATATCCAGATATGTCTGGCTTGGTTCTGGCTTCTATGCTCAACATTTTTTTTTGTTTGCTGTACCCCACTGAAGTTAACCCTCTGCCCCTCTGGCAATATGTTCTGCTCCTGGATTAGCTTGGTAGTCCTGGTCCCTAGCTTCTCTGCAGGGACTTCAGCTGGAGAATTTCACACCAGGCCAGTTTGATGGAGGAGGTTCCCTTGACTGTGAGGATGTTACCACACGCACGCTGGGCCTGGGCTGTGGCTTAAGGGGTCCTGAGGACATGGAGCAGAATGTCTCATTCACAGAGTCTAGTTTGGGACTGGGGGTGTCTGGCAGGCATGAAGCAGAAAATTTCACTTACATGCCTGGCCTGGGCTGGGTCTGGAGGAGTATGGCAGGTGTAGAGTGGAATGTCTCACCTGATTATTTTCCTATCAGTTTATTAGACATTTAATTTACACATTTTAAATGTTATATGTTTTGTTTTATAATACTTAATTTTAATAAGCTATTAAGAAATGTGTTAGTGTACTCCAAAGCATTTCTACATGGTTTCTTTTAAACTTTTAGACATCTAATAATATTTTCATGTACGAATTCTTCCCTTTTCACTTTCCTAGTAAAATCTGTTCTTTAGTTTTTGATGTTACTAAATTTTTGTATCATCCAAATTCTCTATCTAGAAAGGATTTTTCTTTGATGTAGTCACGTTATTAGTGTTTAGATACACATTTTGCCTTTTAAATGAAAAATTTGCGATTTATAACGAGTTCACTTAAATTGGCATGGCTTGCATTTTTTGTACAGAGCATATACTTTCTTTCTGATTAAAATATATCCCACAGTTTTCTGGGATGAATGAAAAGATCAGCAATCATGGAATAGTGCATTGTCATTGAAAATTATAATCACTGTTTAATTTATTTCTTTGTAAGTTTTGTATATTTTCTATTCATATTTATACAAAATGTCTTAAACTTATGATATACTGTGTTCTATAATGAATTATAAAAAAATTTCACTTTGCCAATAATATGCAATATTATTTGAGGGAAAGAGTATGGTGTATAACAACATCCCCAAACAAAATTTAAATGTCAAATAATCTCAATTTTTATCATTATTATTTTCTGCTCTGAATGTTTTTTTTTATTCTGTGAGATGAGTACAGACATTCTCATTAATTAATATCTCACATTTAGTAACTATAATTCATTTTATTCTTTGTCCAATTTTAATAGCAAAGTATATTTTCTTGAAAAAAAAATCATTGAGGGTCAACAAGATAGCTCAGTGGACTAAAGCACCTGCTTTGGCAAACACAGAGACAAGATGCCACGCAGGTCCTGTCCCCAGGGTGCACTGAGCTGGCAAAAGAGTCCAGTCCTGATGGTGCACACTTGTAATTCCAGTGCTAAGGAGGCTGAAACAGGAGGATCATTATGAATCCGAGCTTCAAGGTGAGATCCTGTACCAAATACATAAATGAAAAAAATCTATGAAACCTATTATTCACACATTTAAAGTTTCTATTCCTTATAAGCTTCCTGCTGTTTTCCCTCTGTTCTTGTGTTAGTCTGGACTCTCAGCACAGAGTCTGTGGATTAGTGTTGAGCCATTGTCAGCTGCTTCACCTCTCTGAACGAAAATTAGTAATTGCATTTCATGTTACTTTTCTCAGATTCTCATAGCAAAACGTCAATGATGAGGCATTTTAAGTAACAGACATTCATTTTCTGACTGCGCTGAAGTCTGAGAAGTCCTAGACTGGGATGTGCTAAAGGGCGTTTTCTTCTGAACCCTTTTCCCATAGGTTCTGGTAGGCTGCTATCTTGTGGTCATGGTTCCTATGTGCATGTGCTGAAAGATGGATCACCCACACTCTTACATTCGCTAGAAAGCCACCAATTCTATCAGAGTACTCTTATAAGATTTAATTACTGTTAGGGTTTGAGTCTAGAAGTCCCCCCAAAACCTCATACGGTCTTGGGAATGGAATTCTAGAGTTTGTGATTGATCCATGGTCTAATTCTGGGATTATTTTTGTGAGTGTTATACCACCCTGGGGCAGGTAGGCTACATACAATATGCAGGAGGAAAAGAGGCTTTCTTGCTTACTCCTCTCCTTCTGCTCTTGTTGCTTTTTCTGTCTTCTCCCACCATGAACATTTGACATGCTGCTCTATCTTCTAGCTACCTGATTATGAACTGAAATCTCCACAAACCGGAGGCTAAGTAAACATTTTCTCCTTTAATATTGGATGTTGGGTATTTTGTCTCAACAATGAGAAAAAAGTAACTAAGACAATTATCCCCCTCTATATCATCTCCAGATAAAATAACTTTGGTGTTAGAATTTCAATGTATGTATTACGGAGTGAAACAAACACTCAGACCTTAATATCATTACATTTGTTTGTCCATCACGACAGCCAGGGCATATCTCTGACATTGAATTATACCAATAACCTTGATGCAATTATATGAATTATATTTTCTTTTTTATACTATAGCACAACAAAATTTCTCTTTTATTAACATTTCTCTAACGTTTGTGGCGCTGATGGGTACTGTGGGGAGGCCCGCGCTCTGCTGCCCGCGCCCTGCTGCCCGCGTTCTGCTTTCTGCTGCCCACGTTCTGTGCCTGCTCCTGTTCTCTTTCTTCATCTTCTGATATTGTCAGCAGCACCCGGGGTGGCACCAGTGCACGCTGCTCCCCGCAGTGGAAGCATACTTTATACAAAGCTGTACTTTGACAAAATGGTGTTTGTTTTTATCTGTGTTTATAATCAGATCTATTTAAAAATCAACTTTTTAAAATACTGTTTGTGACCTCTATAGTCCAGGATATTCTTTTTAAAAAACTGTTAACCATTGCAGAGTACATTAGCTGATCATCACATATAATGGCGAGAGAGAGAGAGATTGTAATATTTTTTTCTGTTTTAATGTGCTTTTTTGTTATTTGTGATTTGGACTTCACTGGTTGTAGTTAGTATATATTTTGTTATGTGTGGAACAGAGATATTTACCTTTTCTCCCATTACTCACTGTATACTATCATTACTTAATTTTTGTTGTAATTTATAATAAAAAATGTAAGGTAACTAAGGGAAACAAAAATCTAATATTCAACAAAGGAATCTTGCATTAATGAATGAAATCTGATGAGGAGTAGGATTATAGTCAAAGTAATTTTTTCCAAGGGGAAATACAGTAAGCTGTATTGAAAAAATTCCAACTGGTTTCATTCTAACCAAGTTGTCAGTTAATGTCACCAATAGTCAGACACATTGACATTTAACTAATAGTAAGATGCTGTGAGAGTGCCACAGCACCATTTCTGCTTACTCTTGCCTAAATGGCCAGTCACCTGAGGCAAATCCACACTGAAGGTCATTCTACATAATAATTTTAGAACTACTCTTTTAATGTTTCAAGGTTATAAAAGTAAAATAAAGATGACCTATCACGTATCTGAGGAGATTAATTGAGTATAGTAATTAAGTGCAATGCTAAACCCTATGTTGAATTATGGAAAATATATGAGATATCTCTGAGAGAATGGTGAACACTGAATGATTTCTATAAATTCACTCATAATATTTTAGTGCTACACTTGCTAGAAAGCCACCAATTCTGTCCAATACTTGCACTATTATTTTGTAAAATGGTAATATCATGGGCAAACAAAAGAGGTAATAAGACATATAGTAGTTGACAGTTATAAATCTTTGTAATACAGCATTTTGGAACTTTGTGAAAGCTGGAATTTTTTTTAAAGTTTTAATCACAAATAAAATTTAACAAATAAATTTAACAGCCAAGCTTTGTGTATAAAATTTGAAGTCAACTTCTGAAATGTCCAATCTTACCTCACAGGAATGTTATTTCAAATATAATGAAAAACATCCTAAACCTTTAAGCGGAAAAAATGAAGATAGATTGATGCTGAAAGTTTTATGCCAATGTAGTTTATATGGAATATTCAAAAACATAATGAGAAAAATTACACTGTTTTATTTACAGCTTTTAGCAGTGGTTAATTGATTTTACACAATAGCTAAACTTCATCAACTAACACAGATTTATATCTATGCAATTTAAAATAAGCATGCAGAGACAAAACCTTAATTAACTGAAATGTGGAAGTACAAATAGTAGCTCAATGTAACATGTTTTTTGATTTCCATAGTAGTTGAATAAATCTACTCTCCTAACAATAGCAGAGAAGGGTTCCTTTTCTCCCACAGCCCTCAAACATTTTTTATTGGCTTTCCTCTTTCTTTGTGGACTGAATTGGAATCTCAGCTTTGATTTAATTTGTCTCTTGAATGTCCAGTAATGCTGGCCATTTTTTCCTATATTTATTGTCATTTGTATGTTTTCTTCTGAGAAGTTAGTTTTCATCTTCGGTGGCTATTTTTGCATTGGATGTATAAAATTGGGGGTAATCTGATTTATTTTCAATTCTTTATATTTTTTAGTCCTTTGTCTAAGGAAGAGCTATTGAAAAATTTTTCCTTTTCTGTCTGTGGTTTGTTCACTTTATTCATGATTTCTTTTGTTGTGCAAAACTTTTGAATAGGATAAAATCCCAGATAATTATTTTTGTATTATATCCTAGGATTTGCATCATGAAAGCTTTCCCTACACCTATGCCATATAGAGTTCTGCTTAGTCTCTCTTGCAGCAGATATATTGTTTCCTGTTTTAATATTTAGGCGTTTGATCCATTTCAATTTTAATTTAGTGCGTGACAGTAGACATAGGTCAGGAAAATTTTACAACAGAGATAGGTGCACAACTATATTTAGGCAGCATATTGTGGAATAGCCAAATCTTGGAAACAGATCAACTGTCAATCAGTGGAAGAATGGATAAAGATGTGAGCCTTTTAAAAATACAATGGAGTACTATTCTGCCATAAATCAGGATAAATCTGATATATTTTTAGATAAATAGATACAACTTGAAATTATGCTTTTAAGTGAAATAAACTGGACACCTGTACAAACCAAGCATTTCCTCTATGGTGTAAGAAATTCAAAGAGCAAATAAGGAGCAAAAAGTACAACATATATTGTGAAACGGAAAGAAATTGTTCAAAAGGGAAGAAGAACTCGCATAAGGAAAGGGGGGAAATAAGAAAGAAACATGAAAAAAATAAAGATTGCAAAAGGATAAAATGGAAACAAAGCTTTGTAATAGTAAGAAAAGATGAGTTGAAGGAGGAGAGGGTATTGGGAGAAAAGAAAAATGAAAAATATCATATATCACTACAAAATCCTTATGATGGCTGTGATCATGATGTATATCTAAAAATATACCAATAAAGTTAACTAAAGAGGAATGTCTCTTTACACATATATTATGTACCAAACTAGATTGTGAAAGACAATAAATGTCATTTTTCATGATAATCTGCTCAGAAAATTTCATTCACTGAAAACTTAAGTTAAAGAAAGGAAACTATTGTAGAAGACTCTACCAGGTCCTCGTCTCGGTCCAAGAAATCAATATTTGTAATCCCAAAGTTATGTTATTGGAATCCTACCAAGTTGACGCCAATCTACCACTTTCCATGCAATCCACAGTGAAAATGAAGACACTAAATTATATCTCTAATCATCGAGGAGTCGAGGGGCTGTAGGTCCAGCCACAAAGATGGCTTTCCAGAACCAAGTGGGTGACCCAGGGTCTCATCCAGTTTTATTCAATGGAGGAGGGGCTTCAGAAGCATTGACTGAAAATCATGGGAATTAGGTGACTACTATGAGCTGAGCTGGGTGGGTGGCCTATATTTACCTCTGCCATATGCAGAGAGGATATGCAGAGAAAATAATCTGCATTATATAGTATTTAATGTTTTGGGAAGTCTAGTGCTTCAGCTTTGATGTAGTCTTTCAAGCCCCAGGAAGTCATAGCCTCTATCTCAAGGCTTCATCCCAGCTGGCAGTGCACAGAGCATTAGCTCTACTGTCTGTCACTAGCCAGTTCACATTAAGGAGCAGCAGGCTTACCAGGGAAACAGGTGTGCCACCTTCAAAGACTATCACCAACACCACAGCTAGACCAATACACATTGCTTAAGGCCAATTGAAGGAAAAACAGGAGTCCTAGCCAGCTCTGTACATAACAATACAAGAAAATAGGACCAGGCTCAGTCAAAATGGAGACAGTCGCTTTTCTTTCAAGAGCTGCTCAGGTGGTCCTCCACAAACTATTTTTGTAATTCTACTAATAGTTTCCCAATAATAAGACCTCATGAATATTTGTGTAGACAAATCCTGTGACCAAAACTAACTCCAATACTTGATAGAATATTCCTTAATTATTGACAGAGAAATTCAAATGAAAATAGTTAAAATGTTATTAATATGCTTAAATTACTGACAAAATTGTTAACAAGTGCACAGGAAACTTGCAAACTGAAATCATGGCATTCATAAGAAAAAAAGATAAACGTGTAGTAAATTTGGTAATATTTATTTGTAAATTAAATACTAAATGCTAAATCAAATACTAAATACTAAAAACTTACATACTTTTCTGAATAACAAGCTGAGAGAATTAAAGGGAAAAGTTTTCACTTCCCTAATAATATTTTAAAGGCCTAGGGCAGGCAAAATAACTCAGTGGATTACAGTGCCTGAAAACAGGACAGGAGCTGAGGGCTCAAGCACCGACACTGCCCTGTCAGCCCCGCCCCCCGGGCACTTGAAACCCGGCACGGTGGCACACACCTATAATCCCAGTCTTGGGAGGCTGTAAACAGGTGGATCACTAAGAGTCCAATCTGTGTATACCAACACCCTGTAGACCCCTTCCTAAAATCCTAAAATACAAATAAATAAATAAATGTAATAGAATCCTAAGAATTTTGGCTTAGGCAAGACTAAATCATATTTTTTTTTTTACCTCTGTGGAAAATAATATAATGTTATATGTAGCTGCTATGAAGCTAAGTAGTAAAAAAATACAAATTATAATGGCATATCAGGTAGCTAATTACCATATACCTATAATAAAAAAATTGCAAATGTTTCTCAGACCACTAAAATCCTAAATTATCCAGTTCAGATTTATCTAAGTTAAGCCACACAGGAAAGTAAAAATCTACACAGTGGTATCTGGCAATGTGTCTGGGGTCCACCTTGCCAAATCTTTACATGGAGGGATTCTTGATAGAATCTCCATCCAGTTCAGACCTTGTGAGGGAGACTCACATTTCCCAGGAATGTGGGAGATTTCAGCTCTCACCTGACCAGTATGAAGGATAAGAATCTAACTAAAAGTTCCAAGTCAGCTGAATAACAATCTGACTAAATCAGCAGAATTTCCCAAAGGAATATGTTTATCTTTAATCAGATGGTAAAGAGCCATCTTTAATCATGCTTTAGAGAGAGGCGAGAGGGCTGTAAGTAAGCTGTCAAAGGAAATAGATTTGCCAATGTTGAGAGTTAGAGACGATAAATTTTCTGAGAGGAGTCTACAAAATACCGACCTGCAATAGATTCTACTAGGCCTGATGTTATGTGTTCAGGAGTGGACTTCCCAGGAATAAAAGGATATTAGTGTAATAAAGGCCAAATGGAGGCACTACTGAAACAAGGTGAATGGAATTGGATAGCTGGAACAACAGTATTTTTTATCTTGCTGAAATCTAAGGAGAGCATTTAGAGGGCACAGTTTTTTACTGTTTGTGGTGGCGCATGCCAATAATCACAACTACTTGGGTGGCGGAGACAGGAGGATTATATACTTCAGGTCAGTTTGGGCAACTTAGTGGGACTCTGGCTCAATATAAAAATAAGAAGGCCAGCATGTAGCTCAAGTGGGATCTCTTGCTTAGCATTCATGAGGCCATAGGATCTACCTATCTGTCTATCTATCTACCTATCTATCTATCTATATCTATCTATCTATCTATCTATCTATCTATCTATCTATCTATCTATCATCTATCTATCTATCTACTATCTATCTATCATCTATCTATATCTATCTATCTATCATCTATCTATCTATCTATCTTCTATCTATCTATCTATCTATCTATCTATCTATCTATCTATCTATCTATCTATCTATCTATTTATCTATCATTTATCTCCCTAAAACTCTTGCACTAAAGTGCATGGTGGTTTCACTTATGTAGCCAAGTTGAAAATGAATGATTAGAAAATGGAGCATAGCACTGCAGCAAATGGTCATAAGCTCTTAATGGTGGAGCCCTGCACCAGTTATACTGCAGCATGGGAATTGTTCACAATACTCAGTACCTACTCTCACCAATAGTACCTGTGACTGCAGGAAAATGGGAAATATAGGCACTATGTAAAGTTTTCATTGATAATAGGAGACTCAGTATATTATCATAATTCATATCATGAGCTCCTGAATTGGAATTATCTTTTTTGAAGGGAGTTATTTTACCTAGAGCATACTTAATCATAGGGACACATCTTATGGAATAGCCGGTCCATTTTTAGAAAATCTGGGAATGCAAAAATTTGTTTTTCTTCAAGTCCAGTGAACTATAAAGAACCATGAAAGCTTCAGAGCTTCCCATAAAATTAACTGAAGCCTCTATTACTACTCAAAGCTCAACTTCCCCAGCTGCAAAATTTAGCTTCTTTCCTTGCACTTCTAGATTCCTCCCCAACAAAGTTCCTATGTCTTCAATTTTTCTGGACATCTTACCTGAGACATCATGCAAATCTATCATAATGCTGACAGCTGGTCAGCAAAGTAGACTTTGTTGGACAGCAAAGTAGATTGTCTACATGGTGATAAACACATGGCCCCACTGACAGTACTCTGAATCAAATTAATGATGGAACCTCTACAATCGATTTTATCTCCTTTCTAAGACATTGATTCTTGTGCAATTTACCTTCTCCACACGTTGTAAATGGTTAGCTGAAATACTTTCCAAAGTTCTTGACCAATGTAAGAGAAACTGAAAACTTTATAGATAGATAGGCTAGTAGAGAAAATATACAGATACAGTTTAAATCAAACTGCTGAAACAAAGGATAGGTATTAAAAGGCAGTGCTGAAAAAAAAGAAACAAGTTCACATATTTTCTTAACTGTTACAGTGAAGCTATTGACATAGAAGCTATTGACTTCTATTTACGTTCAAGTTTGGAGAGTTATCTCAGTAATATGTATTGTTCACTTTTAAGACCTCCAGAAAATGTATAAAATATTCATTAAACCCACCAGGCAAGTCTATAATTATGCATATTAGAAATACAGATTTCATAGTGCCCTGCAGAGCATGATGGCAGGAAAATGCTGTAGCTTCAAACTTATGGTGCTTCGATTATAGTTCTCAAAAACACATAGTATTAAAACTAATGACTGAGATATGTTGAACATTGTATGTCTCTCTCATACACAAGCAAATACACTGTCACTAACTTTTTGAGTTTGTAATCTGCAGTCAAATACTAATTACCAATTCAGAAAGCAAAACCCATTTTGTTGACTGTGGCTTCTCCGCACCAAATTTTAGAATGAATATATATAATTATTTTCTTGTCACCAAATTAACTTCCTTTTTAACCCCTGCTAATATGGCAGCTAATTACTATCAGCATTGAAGTCTAAAAGAGGGCTGTAACTGTCTTAATGTTAACGAAAAACTTAATTTAGTACTAATGGAGAAAACAGAAGCTCTAAAAAGAGAATTTATTATACAAAGACTTGAAAAGGATTTTAGACAACTCCATTTCCCATATGTTTTACATAAAGAGCATGTTCTTAATTTCAAAGAAAAACTTATATTCTTCAAGTTTGTTCTATATCTTCTTGGTAAAGAGAAAAATATCAAGAAGAAAATGTATGAAATTTAGGTCAAAGTAGATAATGTACTAGCATGTTCTTATAGCTCTGTAATCTGTTTTTTTTTAATAATATTTTTCATGGGAGCC
>PVKA01021783.1:0-38119 GCA_004027165.1 Ctenomys sociabilis
GTAGCCTCTCTGGGGCCTGGAATCAGGACGCCTGGAAACAGATGAGTGAAGAAGAAAAAGAAGTGGGTGTCCAGGGATCAGGAGGGAGCAGCAAGGAAATCTTTAAGCAGCAAAGTTGGAGCAGCTGAGTGCAGTCCAGAAGAAGGACTGAAGCAGCCTGGAAATCTCACTCTGGGTCCTGGGGAGGGCTCTGTCTCTGTGGACAGCAGATGAGCCCAGAGAGGGTCAGTAGCTCCAGAAAGAAGCAGTGGAACAGGCAGGCAATGCAGGTCCCTGGTGCTGTAGTGTGAGCCAGCGAGGACACAAGGCCAGAGAGGTGCCCAACGGGGTCCTGAAGCCCCCATCACAAGGTCTGCCAAAGGGTTGCTGGGTCTTCACATGTGTCATCCCCGTGCGGACTGGTGATGTGTTGCTTCAGTCAAAGCCTCAGGAAACTACGAACAGACTGGATCAGTCAGTGTCAGCCTACTCACAAGAGTTTTGTCTCACTCTGAGGGAATCCTGAGCCATAGACAATTTTATATTTATTAAAGGATACAGGCAGGCAAAGAATGTGCATAACTTTCGTGAAAAAAATTAAAAAGCTACTAATCTGTTTTGCCTCCTGGCATTCATCAAGCCTCAGTTTATACGAACTTGAAGTCATGCCCCGTGCAGTACCGATGAGCAGGCGGGGCTGCTCCAAGGACGCGCGGCGGCCTTCGTGCTTGGGGCATCTCCCGCGCCAGTGTGCCCCGCAGTCACAGCTGCGTCCAGCTCTGCCGCCTAGTGGGGCCCTCGCCAGTGGGAGTGCTGACACTGCCTGTCACTGTCCGTAGTCCACCTGGGAGGCTCGCCTCTAACCCCTCCCGGGGTCAGAGCACGCCTCGAGCTCCTCCTGGTGGTCCTCATGCGCTACAGCGTCTCCCAGGCCTAGGCCTGGGCTCGCATTGCCCGCCTAGGGACACAGCAACCATACTGAACCCAGCCCTCATGCACAACTGTACAAATGACACTGTCCACACCGCATCCACTGCTGCACACCCAGCCTCCAGTGAAGCTCCTATGTGTAGAGACGTTTCTTTTGACTCCGTGGCAACTGACTGGAAGGAAGAGAGCTTTGTGATAGATCATGCCCTGGAATGTCTGGTTCCCTGGATCCTGGGTGAGTCAGTCTAGCAGGCCCCGCCCTGGATCCCTGCCTGGAGTCAGATGCCCTGTACTGTGGGCAAGAGGCAGTAGGCCCATGGTTGTATGTAGGAGATCGGGCCACAACTCCCTAGGGGAGGAGGTACGCCTTCCCTGAGGACAGGGAAGATCAGGGGGCCCTGTGGGGACATGGGGCCCACCTAGAGGCTTGCCATGGTGTTCTACCTCCCTAGGGTGGAGCTCCAGGGTCTGGGTTGGTGCAGGGTTGTCTGAGCTCAGTTTTCCCAAAGTAGCCCCAGCTCCACCCTCACCAGTGTACATAATCTGCTGGCCGCGGACCCAAGCCAGGCTCTGGAGCAAGCAGGACCCAGCCTTCCTGAGAACCCTGGGGTACTCCAGCAGGAAAGGCAGGAAGCCCAAGGTGCGGTATTCTGAGGGGTGACAACAGAGTTAGAGAGCCCTGGACGAGTGTCCAGCTGCCCCACGGGTGTCCTGTTGTATGGTGTTGTGTCCCATGGGGTGGAGATCCTGTGCCACTTGGGATCCAGCCCCCCAGGGCCCTGGCCAGGCCGCCGTGGAGTCCACCTGCGAGTCCTTGGTCCTGGAAGGGCTTGGATGATGCTTGTGGCTCTGCAGGTGCACAGCAGGACATCCTGGGCACAGAGGTGCAGGAAAGGCGTCCCCCTATGTGTGACCTTCCAGAACAAGACAGGGGGATACTGCCAAGCTGGGAGGACAGCTCAGAGGCCTTCCAGGCAAGGAAGGAAGTTGTTGCAGAACATGGAAAGCAGAGAAAGTAGAGTGTCCCAGGGCAGAGAAGAGGCCACTTGAGACCTTACCTGTGTGACTGCAGAGCTCTGACGCCTGTGGGGGACATCTGAGCAGGGATAAATGCAGCATGTCATATGGCTCGAGGGATAAACAATTAAGTAACCTGGAGAAGGCACAAACTTTCTATTCAGAGGAATCTTGAGAGGTTGAGGATCCTCTCTCCTCTGGGGGAACCTGAGTCCCCACCCTTGGTGTGTGCTGTGTCAGAACACCAGGAGTGAGGCTGGCACAGTAGGCCCGGGGATCGAACCTGTGCCTGCTTGCAGGCGCTTTAATCTGCTCAACTATTTGGCCAGCCCTATAGTGCTGTTTGAGAGGCCAACTCAAGGGGCAACAAATAGACACACTGGAAAATGTGCAGCTGGTGCCTCCCAGCCCACTGCCCACAACTGGCCTACTGAGCCAGGTCGACCATGCAGTCGTGTGTAGTTGCTCAGTCTCTAAACCCACTTTATCTGGCTGCCTGAGCCACTGATCTTAGAGTGAAAGTGACCTCCACTCTCTGCTGTGTCTCTATCTTGAAGGCCCTCGGGTGTATTCCTTAGTGGGGTTGTTTCCATGGCATCATGTTTGTGTCTTAAGAATGCAGATAAATTCTTCTTCTATTTCTTTTTCATGAAATATAACACATTATGTCATACTTCACATTTTGTATTTCTACCATTTAGCAACACATTCTACACTACCTTATCATTCAAAGTATTAACACATGTTCCTTTGATGTTAAGATCAATGAGAAGAGGTGGGCCTCAGGAGAGAGAAAGTTGCAATTATATCTTTCACAAAAATGGTAAGTCCCCTTTAAGGAGATGGGAAGTTATATTCCAAAACCTGAGAGAAATATTGATATTAGAACACAGAATTATGCCTCTGTATATAATGAATATACCCTCTGTGTGCTGATTTGCTACATAAACGTAACTCCATGCTTTTATTGTCACCCCCTGGTAGTTACTTTGACCCAAACCAAGCAATAAATATAGTATCTCTTGTGAGCTGATAAGAACTTAGCTCTTCAAATATGAAATGGCTTCATTGCTGTGTTACTGAGTTTGGCAGTTCACTTTTTCTTCTTTTGCATTCTTTCCCTGGAGAACCCATCAGGACGTGCACACCACAACTTAACTGTGATATTCATATCTATGCTCACATGAAATCAAAACAGTGTTTTTGCTGTCATACGCCATGTCCTACACGGCTCTTCAAGTTCCAAGGCTGGAGGGAAGGATGTGAGAGGATGGAAAAAATAAAGGTAAGAGACAAATTGAGGTCAGATGGAACCAGCTCTCTATTAATGGAGGAAAGGAAACTGATCAGCCATAAAAGGGTGTTTGTTTATACATTTGGCAAAGTTAATGTTGCAGGCACAGCACTGGCTACGAGTTTATTACTTTGGCTGTCTCTGCCTGGTGCTCCCTGGACTGAAGTGGCCCAGCCATGTGGCTCGCCTCAGGCGCTCTCTTCGCCCATTGGCCTTGCCTCACCCCTCACATGTGTGATCACTCTCTAGCTTCCCTGCTCCCCACAGTGGTGTGTGATTGGTGTCCTACAGTGTGGGGTTGTGTCTTGCTACAGATAGGGAACTGAGGGGAATCAAAGCCAGCAAGCCCTGCAGCAATGGCACGGTTAGACAGGAAAGTGGCAACTGGGGAATTTGGTGGAAGGACCACTAAATTCAGTCAAGCCACTTCAGACAAGTCCTGTAGGGCCGTCTATCTGAGCTAAGTCCCCTGGGGGCCCAGGCAGATTCAGGGATCTTCAGGATCAGATGTGTCTGCCAGCCCGGGGGAAAATTTCAGCTCCCCTGCATTTACTTAAGCACATTCTATAGGCTGATACGTGGTCTGATTTGGAGAACATCCTCTGTGCAGCTGAGAAGAATGCATAACCTGGTTTTGTGGGATGGAACACCCTGTAGACAGAAGTCCATTTGTTCACACGCTTGTTTAAATTCTAAATATTGTTTGTTGATGTGTGTCTAGTTGATCTAATTGTGAGAAAGGTATTAAAATTCATTAAAATTATGTTAGTGCTTACTTGATCTTTCATGTTTATTAATATTTCTTTTATATAATTGGGTGCACTGGAATTTGGTGCATATATATTTATGATTGTCATGTGTTCTTCTTGGAGTTTTCCCTTAACAAGTATGTAGTGACTTTCTTTATTTCTTGCTCAGTTCTGGTTAAAGTTCACATTGTGTACAAATAGAACAGCTACCCCTGCTTTCATCTTTGATCTGTTGCAGAGAGTATTGTTTCTTCATCCTTTGACTTTCAGTCTAAGAATTTCTTTTTAAGTTAAATATATTTCTTAAAAACAGCATAATGTTGGACTTTGTTTCTTTTGTTTTCTTCTTTTTTTTTCTTTGTTTATTTAGTACAAGTTCTATGGAGCCTACAGGATCTCACTATGTAGATAGGATTTGTAGCAATCCGCCTGTGTTCAGCCTCCCAAGAGCTGGGATTACAGGCACATGCCACCACTCGCAGTCTCAATCTCCATCCCAGCGTGCCCTGGGGGTGGGGCTGACATGGCACACTGGGGATTGAACCCTGGCTGCTGTACTCTGCCTAGGCAGGCACTTTAGTCCACTGAACTATCAAGGTGGCCCCAGATTTTGTTTCTTGATCCATTCTGCCAATCTGTTCCTTGTGATTGGTGAACTGATACCACTTACATTGACGGTTACAACAGAAATGTATTGGCGGGTTTTTTTTCATGTTATGGTCCTGTTGTTGGATCCCTCTCTTTGCTTTTCATTTTCTTGCCCAGCCTGGTGACTGCATTGATTGGTATTCTAGTGTTCGTGGTTGTGGTCGCTTCGGCAGCACATATACTAAAACACTTGTGTTTGTGGTCTTCATACTCTCTTTAATATACACTGGTTTGGTGGATAGAAATTCCTCTAGTTTTTCTGAGTCATGGAAATATTTTATTTCTCCATTTTTTTAAGGTAAGAAAGTTTCTGCTTTCATTGAAAATTTATAGATGACTCATCTCCATTGATTTTGAAAGATAGCTTTGTGGGGTATATCAATCTGAGTTTTGTTTTCTTTTAGGGCTTGGAATACCTCAGTCCCCTCTTTCCTTGATTTAAGGGTTTGTTTTGAGAAGTCTGATGTCATTCTCATGGGCTTTACTTCACAAATGATTTGTTTCTTCTCTCCAATATTCGTATTCTGCTCTTGTGCTTCATTTGTGGAATTTTGATTAGATATGCCTTGGTATATATTTATTTTGGTCATGGCTGTTTGGGGTTATAGGGGCTTCATTTATTTGTATGTTGAATTCTTTACCTGTGTTTGGGAAGTTTTCGACTACTATTTGAATGAAGAGATTTTTTATGGCATTTGTGCTGCCTCCATGTTTCTCCTTCACCTCAATCAGCCTTATGTTGCTCTTCTTTGATCCATCTTGTAGCAGTTGGATTGATTTTTCATGGTTTTTTGCTCTTCTTAAGGCATAGTTTTATTCATGGTCACTATCTGCAATCTGTCTTGTAAATCTGATATTCTGTTTTTGCCTTTGTTCAATATCTTCTGCATATTTTCAGTGGAGATTTTAATTTCTTTCTGTTTGGATCTATTTCATGGGTTCCATTTCTTTCCTATGCTGGACTTTCATGGTTTTCATAATTTCTTAAGCTCTTCTATTTTTTTTATCAATGTCTGCTCTAATGTCTTTCATTTTGATTATCATTTCTTTTTGTATCTGAGAGATTGTTTTTCTACAAGCTTTCAATTTGTTTTTCCAATTGTGCTGCTATCACTTCAGAAAGTTCCAATGCACGGCTTCTGATTTCCTATATTTTACTGAGCTGTGAGTTTGTTTTCAGTGGGCTCAGCATCTGAGATTGCATCTTGCTTCTGTGTCTTAAAATTTTTATTTTCTGCTTTTTATTTTGTCTTACTTGTTGATGTTTCCTTACTTTGTATGGTAGACAGGTTTATCACTGGTATTGTGAGACTTTCCTGGGAAATGTCTGTTCTTTGGGGATGTCTTTTAGATGTAAGTAGTTCAATCTACCTGCCCAATTTGTTAAGGATGAAAAGTTGCTATTTGGCTGTAGACTTTCAGTCCTGGACTATGTGATGATTTTAACCCAATGCAAACACAGTGTTTTCCAGCATGTGAGTGAGATCGCCATAGGGCCAGCTAGAACTCCATGCGAACCAGAGCGCAGGACCAGCGGGAACCTGCAGCACAACTCACTGCAAAGAGGCTAGAGGTAACATCCACCCAGCTGATCTAGGAGCAGAGCATTTTTCCAGAATGGCACAGAGGGTTCAACTCCAAGGGCTGCAGCAGGAAGAAGTGGAGCACAGCAACCAGACCCAAGCCACACCCACCTGGATGAGTTTCAACTTGATACACCCGGACCTGATAGTAAGGTAATAACTCTACCTAAGCTCTACACCAAAGGTCAGAATAAAGTGCTGTAAAAAATGACAAAGAGAAATGCATTCTGAGGCCCCAAGCCCACCAAGAACAAATGCGAGAAACACTAGCATAGAAGAAATTGGAAGTCACATACCTGACATCTCTGAAATAATAGCGTTGGAAGTAAAGAAATAACTGCAGAAAGGAATAGAGTAAATCAGATCAGAAATAATTTCTGAAGCAAAAATAAAGAAATTATAACTATAATGAAAAAAATACTAAGTGCTCCTAAGGAAGACACTGATAAAAAAATAGAAAAAAAATGATGGAATCCCTAAATGAGCAATATAAGAAAGAAATAGAATGCATGAAGCAGATTCAAAGTGATATACAAGAAATTACAACCTCAATCACAAGCTGGCAAAATCATTTAAATGAAAGTGAAAATAAACTTTCAGATCTTGAAGACACCACTGCAGCTACTGAAAAAGTAAGAAAAAAGCTCTTAAAAAGAAGTAGTATGCAAGAAAAAAATAATTCAACACCTGCAAGAAGATGCAAAGATGAACAATGTGAGAGCAATAAGCATCAGTGAGAAAGAAGGAGTCAATACAAGCGATATAAAAATAATATGGATGGGGGCTGCAGAGATAGCTCAGTAGCATGAATGCTTGTCTGCCAAGTACAAGAGCCTGAGTTCAATTCCTCCTTCTTCAAAAAAAAAAAATAATAATAAGTATATGGAAGGAAGTAATAACAGAAAACTTCCAAATACGGGGAAACAATCTGACATTCAGGTAGCCAAAGCATATAGAATTCCAAATAATAAAACACACCCAGATATATAATAATCAAGATACCAGAAATTCAGCACAGGAACAGTATACTACAAGCCACTAAAGAAAAGAAACATCACATTGAAAGGAAAATTCATCAGAATAATAGATTTCCCTTCAAAAACCATCAAGGTAAGAAGAACATGGAGCAAAGTAATACAAGTCTTGCAGAAAACAAATTCCAACCCAGGCTGATAGACCCTGCAAAAGCTCTCTTTGAAGTATAATGGAAAAGTGAAATACTTCCATGACAAAGAACAACTAAAGAATTTCATGATGACAAAGTCAAGTCTACATAGATTACTAAAAGATGTTCTAGAGAGGGAGCAAAATGACCACAACTCCGTGAATGAAAATGGAAAGAACCCATCAAACAAGGAAACCAATTAAACACTGGAGAGGGCCGGCGGTATAGTTCAGCGGACTAAGCGCTTGCTTAGGTAAGCGCAGGGACCAGTGTTCGATCCTTGGTTCCCCCAGCCGCGCCGGCCCCGCCTTCGGGTTCGCTGAGCCGGCGATGCAATCCGGGCGCAGTGGCGCGCGCCTGTAATCCCAGCACATGGGAGGCAAAAAGCAGGAAGATCACTATGAATGTGGGCTGCATGCATAGTGAGACCCTGCACCAAAAAAATAGAAAAAGACAAAAACCCCAATTAAACACTGGAGAATAAGAGGTATACAATAGCAGTGTTTCAGCTATTCTTTTGTATACAGCAGCAAAATATTTCCATAAGCATACTCTATAAATAGACTTACCTCATCCCGTGGATCATGATTCTATCTGGGTCTACAGGGTGGATATCAAGGAAATAGCTGTAGCTCAGTCCCACAAGTGACACTTGGCCACCAGCAAGCGTCATGGACATTATCCATGTCCACAGCACACTAGAACTTTGTGTGATATCCTATCCCCAAGCTGTCAGAAGTGCTGGTCATTTATTTACCATTCCAGTATTATCTTGTTTTATTCTTAGTAATTTCTTTACTGTCATGAAAACTTTTTCTTAGTTCAATTGCTTTGCAACATTTAATTTTTAATTAATATTTAATTTCTGAATATTGCTTAATCTTAATTTTTGTTTTTAAATTTGTACTATATCTTGGACTTACAATCTACTTAAAAGACATGGTGTGATATTTTCTAGTATTAGAAACTTTAAAAAGTATATTTCATTTTTCCATTGACTTTATATTACTTCTGCCTTGTCTTTTACACACACACACACACACACGTATATACACATAAAAAATGTGTATAACCTGACATAAGACTGATACTGTTTTGTAGAAATCTTCAATGACCTTTTAAATGGATTCATCTAATATATTTAACATAGTCCTGCATAACTATCATTTTCAGAGCTCTTTATTCTTTATCAAGGACCATACAGCAATTTCTCTTGCCTTCTGAATTATGTTCTTTGTTATTTCCTATATGATACATCTGGAGGTATTTCAATATTTCAAGTTTGTATAACTGGAAAATAATTTACTTTTAGTTTTCAAAGGTATGTTTGCTAAGTATAAAATTTAAAGAGGACAGATCATTTTTTTCTTACAGTCCTTTAATTAGTCTAGTTTCTTACACACTTGCTTTTTTTTTCTTTCTAATGTGGGATAAGATGCTATTTAGTTTTGTTCTTTCATAGCTAATATTTTTTATATATATGCTTTAATTATTTTTTCTTTACAATAAGTTTTGGACAATTTCATTTTTGTATATCTTGGTATAATTTTATTCAAATTTCTTGTGCAAAAGGCTCATTTTTTTCTTGAAAATGTGATGTTATAAGTTCAACTAAATTCAGAAATTTTAAATATTTAAATATTTATGGCCTAACCCTTTCTACTTTGAGAATTCCAATTATATGAATATATGTTTCTTTATTTTGGCATAGAATGAACTATTGCATGATTAATCTGTAAATTATTTCTTCATTATTATTTTGGACAATTTTTATTGTTATATTCATTGAAATTTGTAAATAATTTATTTACAATGTGCAATCTATTATTAATCTCATGCTGTGTATCCATTTCAGAAATATTTCTCTAAATTCATTCTGTCCACATCTTATCTCTTTCACATTTCAATACTTCTCTACAATTTTTAGTATGATATGTAATTATTAATCATCAATAAAGTTAATGAAAAAAATGAAATGGTGTTTTCATGGAAGGGACAAAAACTGATTATAACATCTGTGACATCCTGACTAGACTGGTGATTACAACAACAATACCATCAGTTGCAGCTGGACAAGCTATCTTAACTATTAACCTGATATCTTTAGCCATGGGACCAAATTCTATAGTCATATAACAAAATTCAACATATACCAGAAACTTGTATGAAATGATTTTTGCTCTCAGGGGAGTTAATTTATCCTGCTGAAGGGAGTGGTGGTGGTTAAATGAATACGGGAAATGACAGCTGAATCAGCGGCAAGGATGATCATCTAAGCTTCGGAGAAATTACAGGATGTAGGAGAGAAGAAAATGAAAGAGAAAGCGAAGGACTATGAGAAGGAAATTAGAAAGAGAGGAAACACTTTACTCACATGAAAGTATCATAAAATCAAGAGATAGTTGAGGAAAGAAGGAAAATGATGAGTAAAAGAAAAAAAAAGGTAAGAAACATAAATAGTGGGGGGAAAAAAACAATACAAAAGTTAAAAATCCAAGAACAACCAGACAGAAAGAGGATAACCAACCAGAAAGAACAAAGAAAAATAAAAGTACTAACATTTCTCTGGGCTCACAGTTCTTTGGCAGTGTCCAAGTCAGATCCCAGAAACATGCTGTGTACTTCAGCTAAGTTTGCAGCGGGATCTGTGCTGGGTATGTGGCTCCTCTTGAACCCTGGATGTGTAGGTTGGGGCTGATCTTCTGTTGCTTGAGTTCTCCCAGAGCCCTTTGACATACAGTGTGTATGTGGTCCCGTCCACCCCTTCTATTCTGTGTGTCTGTGTGCCAGCGCGCAGTGCTGTTCGCCTCACTTAACACTGCTGGATTGGGTTCTCACTTATGCTTCAGATGTTCTTACGCCACGTGTTCACCCAGGACCAGGATGTGTTCCTGTGCTGGCCCCTGCACAGCATGGTTCCATCTGGGGCAGCCTTTGTTTGTTTGTTTGTTTTTTGTCTTTGAGACAAAGCTTCAGTACATACTTCAGCCTGACCCTGGACTCACTTTGTAGCCTAGTTGGCCACAAACTTGCAGCATTCTCCCTATTTCAGCCTCCCAAGTTCTGAAATTACAGGTATGCACCACTGTATCTGCTTTTGCCTTTGCTTTTTTTTTTTTTTTTTTTTTTTTGCCTTTTTTTTTTTTTTTTTTTTTTTTTTTTTTTTTTTTTTTTTTTTTTTGGCCTTTGCTACTTTTAATAATTTCTTCTCCATTGTCTGTAATCTACATGACCAGTGAGCAATGAAATTTATTATCTTGAGAGTAATTTTCACTTTTATACTGCTGTTCTTTCTTTAATTTTCTGATACCATTAGCTTTTCCTTTAAATGTTATCTATCTCTTTTCTCTAGCAGCTTTTAGTATACTGTTTTTGTGCTGAACTTCAGGGATCTTGATTAAAGGGTCTACAGAGTATTCAGGGTCTCGCTACTAGATTGGACTTATAGTGACTGTCCTATTTACAGCCTCTCAGAGATGGGATTACAGGCACACACCACCATACCCAGTATCAATTGCTGCCCCAGTGCTCATGTGCCATGAGGAAATTGCATATTAGCTAAAGGAAATTCTGTGACCAAGAGGGGCAATTGTTCCATGGTTAACCAGGCCATCAAATGTCAATGCATCAGAAATAAAATAAAATGAAAATTCATTATCTGTACAGATATATTGTAGCAGTCTGAAATATAGAACAGAGATTGTATGCCACTGTTTATTTACATTCACTTGGCACAGAACAACAGTGTTGGATGTACTCATTAATTCACTCAACAACAATTGTTGAAAGATCAAATGTTTTATTCCCAAGTCATTTCCTGATCTTGGACATAGGATACAATACTGAACAAAAGCAGAAAGAGTTGTATGGTAGAAATCAGTGATCATAAGGACAAGTGTTAAAGACATAAAGGTGGGATGGCCAATAACTCAGTGAATTAAAACACCTGCCTAGCCGGGGTTCGATCCTGGGCATGCCATGCCAGCCCCACCCCAGGGGTGCTCTGAGGGGTGCCAAGTGATCAAGACTTGGCATGGTGGCGCAAGCCTGTAATCTCAGATGTTTGGGATGCTGAACACAGGCAAATCACTGAGTCCGATCTATGCAGTGAGATCCTGCAGACCTTGTACTAAAATTTAAAAAAAGAAAAAGACATTAAGACTACAGTTATATATTCCCACTCCTCTGTGAAGAACAAATTAAAAACTAAATGTAGAAGAGTGATCATGGAATTGGAAAACAGGGAGACTGGGGGTGGAGAAGTACAGGCAGGAGTGAGTTTTCAGAACTTGTGGCAGAGCCAGTCAGTGATCGATTTGAGCAGTAGCTATTAGGCATCTGATAGCTCTTGCAATGGTGCCATTGAAAAAGACATGATATAGAAGTCAGATTTCATGTGAATTAATGTTCTGTTGCTACCATCCACATTCACTCCATCCTTTTCACATGACAGTCAATGGTGGCATCTAAATCACTTCCTGGAGTCAGAAATGCCACACTGATGCATAATGATTATCTATCAGTTCAGAAGACCTAGTCATGTGAAGTGACCTGGAAGCTGGTGAGGAGCTGCTTTCCAGACTGCCACACCGTCTGTATTCAGAGTAGGAGACAGGAGAGCACCTAGATGGCGCCCTTGTGATCTCAGCTTGCTTAGTCCCTGGCCTTATCCTGATGCAGTACTAGTTAGTAGATGAAGACGAGGATACAAAGAGATCAATAGAGCATTACAATTCTCCATTCTATACTTCAGATATTTAAACTCAGTTTCTCATTCCTGTGTCAGGTCTGAATCTCAGTGCTGTGAGTGAGAGTGGTCAATAGGAAATGTACCTTTATAGCTCTCAGGAATTTCAAACCTTCCTAGCTTGGAAATTTCTAGTAGGACACTTTGAAATTGTTTCTAGTTTATTTCTTATGATCATTTTTCTTCCAGAAGTTCTGACATTTAGCACAACTTTTTAAAGCAATGCATGTGTTGTGCCAGTGCATGAGGATGGAGCTTGTGTTCCTAGCAAGTCAGAGAGAGCAAAGGCTTAATTTTAAATGATAGTGTTTTCAAGGTTAACGATTCCCAATATGGCACCATGCCACTGTGCACAAAAATGGAGGAAAACTTCACCCTGCTTCTTGAATTAGCTCTGGCCCTGGCCACATCTGCTTATGTCTCACATTTGTTACATTTTTGTACAGTGAATACCCTTCCATGATATTTGAAGAAAAGAAGAGCATGAATAATTTTGCACATTGCCTATATTTTCCAATGTGTCTTTCCCTGGTGAAATATGGCAAAATTACAGTGATGCCTTGGTTCATGAATTTAATTCTCTCATGATTCTGTTCCAAAACTGAATTGGTTGAGAATAGAATCAAATTTCATGGTTGGTTCAATGCTGACCTCGTGGAGAAATCTGAATCAGCACACATCCAATTTGGTTTGCAACCAGAGTCATGCAAAGAATTAAGTTGCAAACCAAGGGTCCACTGTACTAGAGTGGCACTGAGTAAAAGAAATACCAACATGACATCAGTGCTAAGTGTCTCTCATGTTTCTCAATGTCATAAACATTATTCCAAAGACATGATTACTGTTAATGAGTCATGAAGAAGTAATATAGCAGTGAAAAATTTATAGAAGGGGAGACACAAATGAGAAAAGAGATTCTTATGACAGGAACTGGTGTGAAGTTCTAGAAACATTAGACTGATGTATGAAAACGATGGCTATTCCAAATTCTACCACTACAATATCACTCTGTCACCTTAAATGATAGCTTCCTGTCAAAGTCTGAGTCTCTGAAAATGTCACGATGCATGAACTATGTTTTAACTCAATTAAAATAACACCTTTACTATTTGCAAAATATTCTTACACAAATTGTCACTTAACCCAGACTTACAAAAGTTATTTTGATTACATTCCCTGCTTGTTCATGGATATCCTAAAGCTCACAGAGTTTAAGTACTATTGCAAGATTATATTCTGAATATGACATGGTGCTGAGTTCCCAGTTTCAGTAACCTCAAACCCAACTTTTACTTTAACACAATCCTCTTCTCCTTTACTGAGAGTGAACTTTTAATAGAGGCTTGAGGTTGAAAAAGAAAGTTAAATGGAAAGAAATCAAATAGGAGCTGTATGTGCTTCACAGCTTTGCTTTAGTTGATTCTGGCCAAAGGATTTTAGGTTCTTCTCAGGAACAGAAATTTTGGTTAGAGGACATATTTATCTTCCTATACAAATATCCAGCAATTATGGTTCTCTTTTCTTGCTTCCTTAGTGTAAAGTACAGTGCTGTACAATTTACTAAATTGTCACCTTAATTTTTACAATATAAATAAAATAATTATTTTTCACTCCCAATTGGTTCACTAAGCAAGAGGCTGATATTTCAGTAATGTGATTAGTCTGATGTTACCTAGGCATTAAATTAAAAGTCAAGATTTGAATCTGACCTCTTGAATATAAATCTGACCCACCCAGCCAGTACCTAAGTATTCATATGTTGTATTTAGAAGGTGTAGGCACCAACCAATAATCTAGTTAGGTCAAATGTGGTTTTTTTTCCTTCTGTGTCAAGACTTAAGCAATTCAAGACTGTATGTTAATGTAATGAATAAATTGAAATTATTAGAACTACTCAGATATAATTTAATACACTTATTTTGTTGTCAATGTGTTATCCTTTCACTTGGCATTTTGAAAAATAGTTCCAAGAATATAAATAGCTGGGAAATTTAAGAGAGCACTGGTATGAGTAACCTACACAGCTGCTGTTTTTTGGCAGGTAATCTTGTCTATGAGATAGACCTCATTGCTGTGAGGTACTTGCCAGCGTTAGTTCCAGAGGTGCCTACCTGCAAGTAGCAGAATGTTCACAAATTCCAACCTGTCTACTTTGTCTCTTAGAATTCAGTTGGCTGCCACTTAAACCTTTTTTTAATACATCTTTTATTTGATTAATCACCTAAATTGGGTTTTTGTCTAGAAATAATGTTGAATGTAATACTTAAGATTGGCTCTTAGTGATGAACAAAAGACACAGAGGAAAAAGTTGTGTAGTTTAGAATTTTGAGAGGTTTTACTGGTAGTATTTATACTCAAGGTCCATAGCGTAAGATCAAGAATGAAACAAAGATGTCTAAACTTTTTTTTAAACACCTGAAAATTTATTCAAGATGTCAGGGAAAAGGATTTCTTGGCATTAGGAACATTCACAAAATTTCCCTCCTGTAGGAGGGAAGATATTAAAATACGAGTCAGGGCTCATGTTATTTTATATATTGCAAATGAACAACTCGTCAATAAGATAGAGCAATCATGAGAACAAGTTAGGTTATGAAAAGTACCAATCCAGCCTAGGTCTGCCAGCTAGGTCCCTCCTACAATGTCCCCTGATATCTCAGCCCACAGCCAATTCCTCTGGTAACACTGTAAGTAAATGTGCTTTTTTTGGAAGTGCTCACTACTAGAAGCTTCTATCAAGATGGCTTCCCTTGGACTCAAGTGTTCCCTATCACAAGGCACCACCAAGACCAGCTTTCCAATGTTCCTAGATCCTGAGCAGGTGGCAGCAAGCACAAGGATACCCTGCCATCCCATGTGGCCACTTGATAGTCCTCTGTTCTTGGATCAGAGTGTGGCTCAACACTGCAGTCTGCATAGGTCCCTCTGTTCATCAAAGTGTAGCCTAAGGTAGCCATGAAGTTACAACCTCAGGGCAGTGTAACTTTCCTCTGAGAGATGTCATACACCTCACTAGGCCAGGAAAGAGCCACCAAAGGAGGACTGTAGAAACACAAGAGGTCTCTGGCCAGACTAGATAGATCTGATGACCCTGAACTTGAGACTTTTGCACACTGCTCTAAAACACCTTTCCAAAAAAAGCAGTTCATTGGATTATATTTGAGAAGAATGCTATAGACTTAGATTCAGAATTGCTCTAACAGTTCAGATAGTAAAAGTGGTGGGAGTTTCTGCAACCCCAGGATAAACACTTTAGGATGATGATATGTAATGTACTATTGCTATTCTCCTACTGTTCATTATTAAATTTGGTTTTACCTTCTTCCCATAAAATAAAAACTAAAATTTTTGAAAAACACAACAAATGAGGGTTAAGGATGTAGTTCAGTCAAAAATTGCTTGCCTAGCTGACTTAAATCCCCAGCACCATTAAATTAATAAATAATGGGTTTTCAGCCGGAGGGAGCTGTGGCTGAGATTGGGGCTCTGAGCTTGAGCAGCCTTTGCTACAGCACCATGGCAGACCAGCTATATCTGGAAAATATAAACAAGTTCGTTACGCACCAGAACAAGTGACATACAAGTGGCTGAGCTATACACTAGGGGTTTATGTTAACCAGGCCAAACAGATGCTGATTGTGTTGAAAGAAAACAGAAGGAGAATTCAGGAGCCCAACTACCTGTCACCTATTTGGTGTCTGGCAGTTTCATCCAGAATTCTTGCCACAAGGCTGCAATAGTGAGAGAAGATAAGCTAGAAGCAGTGAAGTCCAAGCTAGCTGTAACTGCCAGCATCCCTGTGTACAGCATCCAGAAGGCTGTGTTAAAGGACAGTGGGCCTCTATTCAATACCGACTATGACATCCTTAAAAGCAACTTGCAGAACTGCAACAAGTTTAGTGCCATACAATGTGCAGCTGCAGTCCCCAGGGTCCCTGCAGAATCTTCCTCTTCCAGAAAGTTCGAGCAGTTGAATCTTCAGGTGTCAAATGAAACGCAAGCTAATCATGAGCTGACCACCAATGGTCATGGCCCACCTCCCTCTAAACAGGTTTTCCAGCAGCCCAAAGGAATTATGGGAATGTTTGTTTCTAAAGCTGCTGCTACTAAAACCCACAATACCAACAAGGAAACCAAAGCAGAGGCTAAAGAAGTAACAAATGTATCTTCAGCTGGCCCCAAACACCTGGAAAAGGGAACATGAGCAATTGTTTTGGAAAAGCTGATATGAATAAACTTAAAGTCAATTTGGACTCAGAACAAGCAGTGAAAGAAGAAAAAATAGTAGAGCAAACCCCAGTGTCTGTCACTGAACCAAAGTTGGCAACTCCTGTAGACCTGAAGAAATCCAGCAAAAAAGCAGAGCCTGTTAAGATGCAGCAGAAAGAAAAAAAAAAAAAAAAAACGGGGGAAGCAAGTAGAGCTATCTAATGATGAAACAAAAGAAACTAGAATTGTGAAGAAAAAGAGGAGAAGGATCAAACTTCCTCATTCTGATAGCAGTGAAGATGAAGTCATCCCAGACTCTCTGGGGATTTACGAACCCCAGTCACCATCCCCACCTCCTCCTATATCTCCACCTCTTGACCCAGTGCCAAAGGCTGAGCCTGAGCCTCCTTTTGACAAGAACTCAAATGGAGAAAATAGAAGAAAACGAAAGTGTGTGTTAAAATCTAAAAGGTTTGTGGATGCAGACAGCAGCATGGTGACTGAAAAAAATCTTTGAGAGTGAATCTGGTACTGATAGTGAAGAGGAGCTTAGGACAAAGACAGCCTCTGGACACAGACCCCCTGCCATGCCTGTGAAAAAAGAGCCCAAAGAAGAACGAAAAGGCTCCAAGAAAGGGAGTGCTGCTCTGGGCAAAGCCAACAGACAAGTGTCCATTACCGGCTTCTTCCAGAGGAAATAAAATGCCAGCTGTGGCAGGTCAGAGACTTAGAGTGGTCGAAGGAAAAGACCAAGAAGTATAGATTCACTTACTGTGTAAGTCCATCTGTCCTCTAGTTCCTCACCTCACCTGCATTAAGAGACTGTCCTTCCAACCTGTGAAGTTCATACTATTGCTGGTTTTTAACCTAAAAGGAGTCGCTTGCAAGCAGAAGGCAAAATAATATTTAAAAGCACATAGAGAAGTTCACTCCAAAATTAAATCCTAGCAGGTTAAGATTTGCCCACTGTGCCCTCCCTGCTCACCCCTTGCCCTGACCTCTTACTCTTCAGGAAGATTCCTTTAGGTCCCTCTGCACTCTGTGAACTTGTATAGGTGTTTTTCTCCCTGAATTCTACCAGATGTGTTAGTTCTCCCCATCCTCCTCTCCCAACTATGAAACTTATGTCCCCTAGTCCCATGAACCTGTTTTCTATAAATCTTCTAAATTTTTGGTGAACTAAAAGCTAAAACAAAAATCTTCCTGTATCTTCTTCCATTATAGAGTACCCTGTCACCTGTCTACAGACCAGGCCATGGTTTGCGTTTTGCCCCTTTCACAAAAGCTCTTTAGACCTTTGCCTACTGTTTGTGATTAGGGAAAGCCCATGGCAGAGCACAAATAGAAATTTAACTTTTGAATTCAACTTCAGCAGAAATTACTTGGAGTCAGCATGGATGATGGAGGAGATGTCATGCTGCTGACATGGGGTTGTATACTGTACCTTTGTGGTTTCCTGCTGTCCACTGTTAATACCTGGAGGGAGAACCTGTAGAGCGAGTTGAGGGTAACAAAGAAGGATGATTCCACAAGCATTGTACATTATATAGAATTTCACCCTCTCAAGGAATATGGGATGTTCAGAAACACAGTTTCCCAGGAAGTTAATTGATGAAGAACTTGGGAATGTGTTTATACACAGACATTGCTCCACTACAATTTTGACTCCTCTAGCAGTACAGGAATCTGAAGAAGAGATGAAGAGGCTGAGTTCGTCAAACCAGTAGATACATTTTCCTTTGCACACACTGACAGGAAATCGTTTATTCCAATAACTTTCAAACAGCTTCCACTGTGGCTGGATAGTGAGATCTTCAGTAAGATCAGTGCATGGAGATGGTGTGGCAGTGAGCTGCATTGTGAGCTCTGGGGAAGGGAATGCAAGCTCGCTGCAGATGTAGCTCAGCCATAGCAGACAAAGGATGTCTGACCCACTTCTTCCGCCCAGCCTGGTGTATGTCATAAGGGATGAGTCAGCTGTCTACTTTCGAAGATTAGGCCTATAACTGACTTTGGGAATCAAACAAGCTTCTTCAGCAACTGAGTGTGGACTTGATTAAAAGACCTGGCATTATGTCTAGGAGTGAAGACAGAGGTTTTGTATAGCAAGCTGAGAAAGACTGACACAAGACCCTTTTTAGAATGAAAAAAGAATGAAAAGCCTGGACTTAAGCTTGACAGAAAACTTCTGGGGAAGAATCCTTTTTAAATGGTTATTTTTGTCATTGCCTCTAGATATTTTTTTCTAAATAGGAATGGAAAATTAAAAAGCAACAACCCAGTCTATTTTTTAAAAATTATTATCCTGGGATCCCTAATAAAACTGAATTTGAATTGGAAAAATCTGGTGTGAGTTGGAATTCCAACTTTCAAGGGATAATTTGAGTCCTGTGATCTCGGTGCCCATCCTGCTTCTTAAACTCTGAGCTGTCTGCAAAGCTCAGCTAGTATTGAGTGGAGACTTTTTTTGAAAATAAAGAACTTCACCATCTTATCCACATGAGTTAAATAAATTTGAGCTGTTTTAAAGTGATGCTTCAAATAAATAAATAAATAATGCTAGAAGTATAGCTCAATGGTGTGGCTCCTACATAGCAATCACAATATCTTGTGTTCAATTCCCAGTACATAAATAAAGTAAAATAAAATAAAAGGATAAAAGAATATGGGAAGTTTACAAACTACTTATGCACAACAAGTTCAATAACTTTGATAAAATAATATATTTCCTGAAAGAAAAAAGAACTAACAGAGTTCACATAAGAAATTGATACATTAAAAATCAATATGTATAGCAATTACACTATAATATCCCCAGCTAACTTTAAGCTTAAAAGATACCACTAGTGAATTTTTAAAAGAAATTATGGAAAATTTTACCTTCTGTGGAAGAAAGGTAAAACAAAATTTTCTAGTGAATTTTAGCCAAACACTGGAAAAAAGAAATAATGCCAGTTTTACTCTGTCTCATGAATGTTTAAGAGAAGGAAATATCTGCCAACTCCTCCTTTGAAGTAAATATTGCTCAGTTTTTAAAGATGACGATACATATCTGGTTGTGGGCACAGCCTTATAATCTCAGTGCTTGAAAGGCTGAGGCAAGAGGATTGCTATGAGTTTGAGACCAACCTGAGCTACAGAATGAGCTCAAATCCAACACGAACTGCTCAGCAAGAACAGGATTTAAAATCAGTAAGAACATGATTTAAACAAAAAGTTCCCAGAAAATTTAAATTATAGACCAATGTACCTCAAAAAAAAAAAAGGTGCAAAAACTCTTAAAATTTGAACAAATTTGAATTTAGTTATATAAAAAAATACACAATGATTCACTGACAATCTATCCTGAGAATATCAAGGAAATCATGATTTGAATGCCAGCCAGTGGATTTCACCATGTAATGGATGATCAGAGTTCTTTGACCTGTTTTTCTTCAGAGGGCACACTGTAGCTAAAAGTTACTGGTAGAGCGTCAATTTCCTAGTTTGTAAGCTACACACAAAATCTATGCCTACACTGCTAGATGATCTAACTGCTTAAGATATGTTAATACCATCTCTCCCCTATTTCAATATAATATCAAAGCAATAGACACATATATATGCTATTCTGATCCTGTTGACTACTAGCTAGTAAATCTTTACCTGTTTGTTAGTTTTACCCAAAAGGACTGTTGATTGCAAAGCCAAAGGCCCAAGACTTTCTCAAACAAAAATAATATGTAGGTCTTCAAAGAATCCTTGGAACTGAGATGGGTGGGCAGTATGCCAGTACAACATGCTGCCAGTGTTCCTGGGATAGATGATGCTAAAATATCCTCTCCCACTAAAATCAAATACAGAAGTCTCAGCATTCCATGCTCAGGGTGAGTTCTCTTGGACTCACCTGCTGTTCTCTTCAGGCCTATGGAGTTTTTTTTCTCTATATTTTTTGATTATTGGTAAATTCTTTTTACCACCTGCAGTGTGAGTCCTACATGCACTGTGTACTGTGTGGTATTTCAACAAATCTAAAGAAAAAACATATAATTGTCCTAACTAATACTCTTGGGAAAAGTTTTCTAACATGCATGATGTAAATTTATGAAATACATAATAAAGGGAAGCATACATAAACTGATAAACGCCAGCAAACCTACAAGCACTCTCACATGTGATGGTAAAAGACTGAAGGTTTCATCCTAAGAGAAGAAAAAACAAAATTCATTCTTACCACTCCTACTCAATAGTGTTTTGGAAGGGCCAGTGACATAGCTCAGCAGACTAAGTGCTTACTCAGGTAAGCACAAGGGACAGGGTTCAATCCCTGGTACTGCATGCCCTGCTGGCCCCACCCCCGGGAGCACTGAGCTGGCAAAGGAGTCCAGGTGTGATGGTGCCTGTCTGTAAGCCCAGCACTAGGGAGGCAGAAATCAGGAAGATCTGAGCTGGTTCTGAGCTGCCTAGCGAGCCCCTGCACAAAATAAGGAAAGAAAGGAAGAAAGAAAGAAAGAAAGAAAGAAAGAAAGAAAGAAAGAAAGAAAGAAAGAAAGAAAAAGGGAGGGAAGGAAGGAAGGAAGGGGGGAAGGAAGGAAGGAAGGAAGGAAGCTGAGTGTGGTTCACAAGCCTGCAATCCCAGAAATTAAGGGGCCTGAAACAGGAGGAAAGTGAGTTTGAGGCTAACTGGGACTATCTAATGACATCCTCTATCTAAATCACAAAGAAACAAAGTCAAACGTCAGCAAATCTCAACAAGAATATACAACTGTGGATGTGAAGGTGTGGGGTTTGTGGTCAGTCAGTGCTCACCTAGCAGAGGAAGGTAGGTCTTCTTTGCCTTTGGTATTGGGAAAAGGCAATTAATCTATTGAAAAGGAAGAAATTACTAAGTTGAGGAGAAAGCCAGGAGAGGGAGTGGGAAAAGAGATGTATCTGTGTGTATAAGCAGAATAGTTTGAACAACTGTCCTGTGGATTTCTGTTGGTCTATAGAAAGGAGTATTAGTACTTAATTTTTTGTCTTTTTTTCAATTTTTTCCTTTTTCTCTTAATTTCTTATATATTTATTTATCTTTTTCTCTGTTCTTCCAGTTTTGCATGCATATTTCTGGTAATATGAACAACTAATTTGAAGATAACACTATACATTACAACAAATACTATGAAATTCATATTGTTTTTAGTGAAATTCTGTATCATTTATAATTTTTCTGTTTTAATACTTTTTATATTCTCTTTAAAAATTAAAACTGCAACTAATTATAAACAAGTGTATCCACATACCTCCACATAATACTTTACTTGCATAAATATTAGTGTTCAAAGGTAGAGAAATTAAGTGTGAGGAGGAACATACTGGACATGCAAAGCTTATGATCTGAAGTCCAAGTGTTTCTCCATTCTCCTCCAAGTAAGCAGAACTAACCATTCAAACAAGCGTATGGCCATGGAAATATGCATAAAACAACCTATTGCTACAGACACCTTGATTCATATTGTACAGTATTGTTCAAGCTGGAGGACTTTTTAATTAGCCATCTCACCTGGATGTGTTAACTCAGAAGAACCGATGGAGAAAATCCACACTAATGTGAAGATGTGTATTACAGTGCTTTCTGTGGTAACACTCTAATAACCATGAATATACTAACAGAGTGTTAAGGTCATAAGAGTCCCATCTGCATGTGCCCCAAAATTCACTTGCTGTCTCTTCTATCTCAAAGGGAATTGACTATCCATGTCACTTCACATCAATCATAAACACACATACTTCAGGTCTCATTTAAACCTGACTACTTCCAGACAACATCTAGCACTTGTTGGCCTAGTTTTTTCCTGTTAATGGACTGTGGTGGGCCTATGGCTTACCTTATCACTTTACTCCAAGCTTCAGGGTAAGAGAATTTCTCAGTCTGAGCCCTGAGAAGGTGAGGATGGAGATGAACTTTTCTTCTTGGTTATTTCTGTCTCTCTGTAGGTGCATCATTTCCAAACAAAAAGAACACAAAACTCACAGCAGTGACTATGTGAGGAAAACAACAAAGGACAGGGTCCTGTGAGAACGTGAATGAAGGAAGTGTGACACTAACCAAGAAAATGAAAGATGCAAGTTCAACACTGATGGTAAATGCAGTTTGAACCAAAGGTATGTGGGTATGCAGGGCATGGGGAGAGCAATATTAAAAATAAGAATTAGACTGTGAAGGAGCAGGAAGCCTCTGAAAATTTTATCAGACTTGTATCCATAGAAGCCTGATACAGTATGTCAGCCCCATACAGGTTTGACACTCTTACACTACTTTTAGAGAAATAATTCTGATCTTCAGCATACACATTCAAAACCAAGCCATAAACATGCAGAAAGGCCATAGAAGTCAAATATGTCCCATATAATCATGGGTTCTGTTAATTTTGACAAAGGAGGAGATCTATGAGTACCAAAAACCTACACTAAAGAATTAAGTGCTGGATAAAGATCAACATGAGAAGACCACAGTCTATTATTTCAAGAATAAAAACTCCTTAATAGATTGGGATTTCAAAGCAGTCAGGTATAAGGTAAGTGAAGAGTCATGCCTGTTGAAACCCATGTTCACTCTAGGAAAGTAAACATGAGGAGGGGAATGCAGTTGCATTTGAAAGTATATTGCACTGAGTGGACTTTGAGGTTGCAACTTGCCATCACTCTGAACAGATTCTGCAAATTTTCTTTGCTGACCTCTTGAACTGGCTCTCAAATACTCTTTTTTCCCTCCTGTGTGCAATTTTTGTCCATAGCTCTTTGACTCTAGCTCCTCAAAATAATAGATAATGACAAAGATAAAAAAATCATTTCATGGGCAAGGAAAAGATTTCCTCCTCTGTCAGTTACCTTATATTTGCTTTGTAGGGTCTCCAAATTAAAGTTGATCAACCGTATGTGAAGTATGAAGATTAACTAAGGAAGCGGAAATGTTCGCTTTTCTTTCATCTTTACTCTTTTGAAAATATTGCCGGTAGTTTACTCTAATTTCTTCACTTACACAACAATTGTGTTCCTTTGGGTGCCATACATTATTATTATTTATATATTTATTTTTGGCTGAAAATCTTAACAAGGAACCTCCTGACTCATTCCCACACGCTGACTGACCTGTCAACGCCCAGCCCTGTTTCCACTTAATTTCGCTCTGGGCTGGCCTTGCATCTCTGATGTTTTCTTATACCAAGGCATTAAGTTTTCCAGAGGACACCTACCATAGAACCTTCTGAGCACCCAAATAACCCCATTTTCAGTAACAGCACAGTAAGGCCATTAGGAAAACAGGGGCAACTCTGGAATGTCAGGAGTAAACGGTTTGTTTGTTTGTTTGTTTACTTAGTGTGCAAGACCGTTCAACCTACCCTGGGGACGAGGCTCGCTCGGCATGTGGTGCCAGGGATCGAACTACAGTCCCTGCGCTTTTGCCTGAGTTTGCCTAAGCAGGCGCTTTAGACCCCTAAGCTATCTCGCCAGCCCTGTAAACGGTTTAAATACAATTATTATTAGGCGAAGTGGTGAAGTTGATATCAAACGAAAGAGCCTGGTGCAGAAGCTCCTGGGTTAAAAATCTATCTTTGAGCGCTATCCATACCTGCTGGAGCTTATCTGTTTACCTTTTAGGCTAAGAGGAAGGACGCTGAGCAGGAGCCAATCAGCACTAAAGAGTCGGGCGATGAACTGTCCTATCAGGACGGCCAATGTAGGCGGACGCTTCCGCCGTCATGGCGCCACAGTGCTGGTCTGGAGCACGCTGAGAGACAGAACCTAGCTAAGCCACCTGTGACTTTTACTGGCTGTGTGCTGCATAGAAAGGACTTGGGGAGACGCCGGATCCGCGCAATGGTGATGTTGCAACACCAAAGTCGGGGATGGGATGGAATTGGGACTAGGTGTGGAAGAGAGTGGCCAGAAGCAGCCAGGGGGAACCACAGCCTCCCTGTTTAGCTCCCGGAGAGCCCTGAGTTTCTCCAGGTCTTTGATGCTTATGTCTCTTGTGACCTATACCGGGTCAGGGTTGGTTCAGGGTTCCCTATATCCTGTCCCCACTGTGACACTCCCTGCCCACAGTGCCTTCTTGGATGGCCTCAGGCACAAGTCTCGACCACAACCTTGTGGGGTGCCCCAGGGGCTGGGCGTTGGGTGGATCGTGCTTCTCAGGTTTGGGTTGGAGCTGGGTGTGGCTGGATGCGCTAGGTCCCCGGTCTCATTCTTTTTAGTAGCACACCGAGAGGATCTGATATTTTAAATGTCCGCAGTGCAGGGTGTTGTACTCACAACTTGCCTTCTCAGACCTCAGCCTTGTTATATACACAATTAATTCCTAAATTTCCCGTATTTTCCGAAATTATCGTAGGTAGTGTTAAGTGCTATGAGAATCTGAACAAAGATTGTGACTCAGGGGCAGTGTTTGCCAAGCAGGTCGTGAAATCCTGTGATCCATATACTCAGGAACACCCCAAATTATCACCGTTACTTATGTCAGACCTCGCCTGTCAGTGATTAAAAAAACGGAGCTCATGTTCTCACCACACTGTGGAAGGAGGTTCTGAATTAAAAAAGGAGGTGGAGAATTTTTAATGGAAATAGGAATAGCACATTGATTTCTTGGAAGCATCCTGAGTGGCCAGGTGCCTGTTCAGTCCAGAGCAATTTACAGATAATAAGGGCACAGTAATTACTCTGTTGTTTAATGCCCACTTATCACAGGTTACTCTTTGTATTTAAAATGACCCATTGGAACTGACGCTGGAAATCTGGGATTTTAGAGAAATACTGGTTATTTTGAGCTTTAAGTTCCTGGAAAATGAGGACTTTAGTAGGAGTGGCCTCAACTCCCTGTAGTAGGGAGGGGAGGCATTTCATGTTGGCTGATCAAATACAATCTTCAGTTCACTATTCTTATTATAACTCTTATCAATATGGCTTATTTTCCAACTCTGTCTCAGACAGTTTTGTCTTGCTGTCAGGACAGTTTTGTTTTGTCCTGATCCATAATGTAACCAAATGAAGTAGTCTTTACAGTTAGAGTATTTCAATGAGGCTTTCCAGAATGCATAGAAAAATGGGGGGATGTGAATTACTTCCAAAGGAGGGGAAGAAATTCTTGCTAAGATCAACTTTCTTTCTACTTTGGTACCAGGGATCAAAGTCAGAATCTTGCCATGCAGATATTGATGCCACTGAGCCATCTCTCTGGTCAAGACCAACTTTCTGAAAGTTGCCTGTTAAACCCAAATTGAGAGACATTAAGTTATGCTCTGTGTATGGTCATGTAGATGATATTGGTAGTAGCTCAAAGGGAAAGGTGGCTCTTATTTCTGAAATAATTGCTATAGTTTGTGGACTACTTGTATACCTTTCAAATTTGAAATATTGATTGAAATGGAATATACAAAAATAGCACTAAAGTAGAGGTACACCTCCACTGTTGGGGTCCATAGACATATGAATGAGTAGGGACAAAGGGTTTTTGGAATGGAGAGGAGTAAAGGAAATAGGAGGACAGTATTTATTGGACGGAGGTGAAATCAGCAACTGCAACTGTGAACTCCTTCCTCTGGGGTCATACTGTTTCTCCAGTGGCAATAATAGAAGGACTCTCAACTTCCTTTGGGTTCAGCCTGTTACTTTCCCTTTCAAACTCAAGTAGCATCCATAGACTCATTGCTTCAACTTTTAAAAGTCCTTTGTAAAGGCTGGAGAGATTGCCGGGCGTGGTGGCGCACGCCTGTAATCCCAGCACTCGGGAGGCTGAGGCAGGAGGATTGTTGTGAGTTCGAGACCAGCCTGAGCTACAAAGTGAGCTTAAGGACAGCCTGAACTGCATAGTGAGACCCTGTCTCAAAAAAAGACAAAAAAAAAAAAAAAAAAAAAAAAAGGCTGGAGAGATAGCTCAGAGCCTAAGTGCCTGCCTGGCAAGCACAAGGCCCTGAGTTTGATTCCCACTACCAAACAAACAACCACAAAAAAATCTAAAAAGATCATGACTTTGATAAGTACTGTTTTGAGTACTGTATTGCTCAACTTCTCCATAGCTACCTAGCAAAAGTGTAACAGGAGTGCTCTTTTGAAAAGGCAAGATTTGTTTGGGAATAGTTCCATTTGTGCATTTGTTTGTTTTGCTCTGGCTTTGTTTTTGTTTTGTTTTGTTTTTTGGTGGTGCCAGGAATCAAACTCCGGACCCTGCACTTGCCAGGCAAGCACTTATAACCATTGAGCTATCTCCCTGGCCCATTGTTTTTTTGGCATAGAGAGGTTCCCCAGTATAGTCACCCTCTGGCTTATATTACCTTTACAAAGGGCTGGGATGGAACTTTTCAATGAAGATACAGGGCTGAGCAGTTTTTAAAAATGAGACACCAAGCATGTATAAAGTGAAGAGAAAACACTTCCATTCCCAGTTGTAATTTATGGTGGGTCTTAAAATGCTTCTACCTCATTAACATTAGGTCAACCTCTCCCTTTGTGTACTGGGTTGTTCACTCCTGTAATCCCATTTCCCCTTCCAACACATCAGTGAGCTGAAGGGAGGTGTGTCCAGCACTATTGCATCCAAGACCCTTCCCCCCTTGTACTGCTTTGTAACTCTGGGGAAAAAGATGACTCTGGACCGTTGTTATATGTTCCATAAGTGACAAGGAACTTTAAACCCTGAACTCCCTACAAGTGTCTCCTGGGTTCCCTAAACTCTGAGCACAAAACTTCCATGTTGACACCTGACCATACCCAAAGCAGTGGCTTATGGAGAAAAGATACAGGTTGTGAGTTTAAGGCCCATCTTAGTAGGTCCTTACACCTTCCAGTGGTGTCATCACAGAACATCAGGCAGTACAGCAGGTTCTGGGTCTCATATCTATGACGTCTGAGAAGTAATGCAGGTAGTGGAGACAAGGAAAGAATGTGCAAGGATAGAGTCCTATGGGTGGTGTAATTCATTCCACTTGGGTTTGAAATGCAGAGAATTTTGGCAGCCCTTTAAATCTTTGTTTCCAGGCACTGGTGATCTTGCACACCAAAAAACATGTGCATGTGTCTCTGCTTTTTGTTATAACTGTGATGTAGAGCACGATCCAGATTTAAAGCATGGGTAGTGGACAAGGTTGTTCATCAGACCTTAAAAGAAATCTCTTCAAGCTAAAAGGGACAGACCTTAAAAGAAATCTCTTCAAGCTAAAAGAAAATTGTAATTAAAAAAAAAAAAATGGCAAGTAAAAAACAAGAATTAAATGTGGGACCCAAATAGCACCAGTGTTCTGCTTGACCACTCTGTTGCAGGTGTGTCTTCTTAGCATGCCTGTGGCCCTGCTCATCACTTCTGGATAATACACCATAATTTCATGTACATCATTTATGCTGGTGGTGGACCTTAGAGGCTGATGAATATTGTGCATGTGCTGTACTCCTGAGCTACTCACCCATCTCATGGACATCTATGTTTACTGTGCACAAATGGGAATGTTAGTGAGTTCCTTCTGTACTTTACTTGATTCATTTAATGCTATTTTCCAGATTTATTCACATTACTGTACATGTAGTAACTCCTGAGATGTTTTCACTGGTTGTCTTCAGAACAACTTAATTGGCTTTCCATGGCTATGGGAAAGCAGGCTTGTCTAGTCCTGTCACTGGTGTAAATGGCTCAGGCATGTTCATTTGTTGCCTTGGAAGCAGATTTGAGAAAATACCATAGATGTGCAAGGCTCAGGAGCCTATTTGGTCATGCATGGAGGATGTTACCATCTTCCTTCATTTCAGTAGAAAATAAGAAAGCTGGTTAAATGCTGAATGTACAGGTTAAAATGATTCAAAATATTGAAGTAATCAATGAAAACATAAATTCTGGGGCCAGGGAGATGGCTCAGTGGAATAAGCGCTTCCCTGGCAAGTGCAAGGGCCTGAGTTCAATTCCTGGTTCTGCCAAAAAAACAAACAAAAAACCATAAATGTTGTCAGAGAACATAATATATTAAATACCCAAATCACATAGGTGCTTTCTAGAACATGCTCCTATGAGAAGTACTGTATCTAATCACCCAGGCCTGTTTGCAGAGCCCTTTTTTATACTCAGTGTCAATAAAACCCAGTTAGATATTCAACTTTGGCTTTAGAACTTAGTATATTGGCCTCACTTTTAGCTGTCACTGCAATGAATGTTAAGATTATCATAACAGTAGACTAGGAAAAGACAATGTAATGCCTAGCAAGGTGGTAATAGCATAGAGTTGTCAAGTCACTATTTGTTCTGTGTCACCACTTAAGTTTCACTATTTTGCCATTCTGTTTTGGATCTTGACAGATACAAAGCTATGCTTGTTGGGGAATCTTGACTCTTGTCTCAGGTTATTCTCTTTGGCTCTTAGTTTTCCCATGGCAGCCTCCAGCCAGCTGCCTTCCAGCTGTGCTTCGGTGAGCCTGCTCATGCTTCAGGAAATCTGCTATCAGGCCTCTCTCTGGAGTAAAAGCAGACTGTCCACCTCTATGTACCCCTTCTTTCTGCTTTATCCATCTCTGGGGGTGTGCTATGTCATCATCATCAGTGGTGCTCCTACTCCATCACTTGTGTATCCTGGGCTCACCTGCTCTTCTTCATTTACCCTTTGCTGCATTCACATCTTGCTTATTGTTATTGACTTGGTCTGTTTGCTAGAACATGTGGTGTAGTGTGCGTGTTAGCCTCTGTGACAGTGTCTAACTTGTGGCTTGCCTTGGCATGTGTTCAGTTATGACAATTATGGTGATGATGCTATATTTTTATGTTGTCTTCTTTGGGTCTAATGTTATTCGAAGATTTTTCCTCATGAGTGCTCCCTGTACAGAAAAGAAATTCTACTCATTATTATGTTTAGTCCTCATCATCCTCTTCTCTGTCTTCATTTTATCTGCCATTTTCAGGGCCTCCTGTGCAGAGGGATGACAGATGGCCATCTCTATGGATATAATTAACCTCACTCTGTTTAGCAAGTTTTCTACCCTGTCCTTTGCCATTTATTTCCAGCTCAAATCCTAATACATCTCAGAGGACTCTATAGTCTTACATAGAAGGTATACGATCCTGTCACTTTTGTTCTTAGAGATAACAAAGCCTGTCCTACAAAACCCTCACGTAGAAATTTTGAGGCTTCGATGTAGTAAATAGATTGACATTGGCCTCCAGAGTTTTTCACTTTCTCCTATCCATTGGTTTTCTGTCCTTTGCATTCTACCTGACTACTATATTTTTTTCATTTATTTCCTTTTCACATTCTTTTTTTTTCTTTTTCTGTGCCTTCCCGTTTTAATTACTTTTGCTAGTCTTATTTCTCCTTGTTTCAATTTATTGCTCTCATGCCCCTGCTTTTTTTTTCTTTTGCCTTTATCAAATGTCCCTCTTTTCTACCTTTCTCCCTTCATTCATTTTTATTAGTTGTACTGCAAATGTTCCCCAAATTCTTTGTATAATTTTATTAAATAGAAATTTTCTTTTCTGGCATCTCTGCTAACATGATATTAGTATTTGATTCATTCACTTCAAGCTATACAGTCAACAGTGGAGTTCATTTAGCATATTCTATTAATCTTCTAAGAGCCCTGCACTCTCTCAGTTACTAATCTTTTAGTTCTCCCAGAGCTAATCCTCTTTGTTTTTTCTTTCAAAGAATCAGATCTTTGATTCATTGATTCTGTTTTTTAATCTATATTTCATTGATCTTCACTGTAAAATTTTCTTAGTTTTTCTTGTTAATTTCGGATTGGTCCAGTTTTTTTTTTTTTTTCTCAAATATTTAAAATATCTCATAATGTTATTTGTTTGAGCTTGCTCTGTTTTCCTAATGTCAGCAATTATTGAAAAACAAGTCATTTTTCTTATCTCTGCTTTCATAATATCCCCAAGGTTCTGGTGAGTTGCATAGTCACTGTTAAACTTCCAGAAATTATTAAATTTTTGATTTCTTTCATGACCCATTGATTGTTTCATAGTGTATTAGTATTAATTTTTTAGATGTATTACTTCTAAATCTGTGATTTCTTCTATGTTTGATTTGTATTTTTATTTTATAGAATCGTGCTGATCTTGAATTCTTAATATTTAACTAGACTTTGTGTACTAGTGGAAATCTGTCTTAAGGAAAGTACCATGAGCTGCAAAAAAGAATATGTACTCTTATGTAGTGAATTTTAATAATCTGTGCACATCTATTAAATCTTTTATGTTCAAGTTTGTGGCTCAACTGTTTTTGTTTTGTTTTGTTTTTGTTTTGTTTTTGTTTGCAGAACCAGGGATTGAACTCACATCCTTGTGCTTGCCAGGGAAGCGCTTATTCCACTGAGCCATCTCCTTGGCCCCTGTTTTGTTTTGTTTTGCTTTTGTGATTCTAGGAATCTTACTCAAGATCATACACTTGCCAGGCAGTGACTTATTACAATTTCATAGTATGATTTTTTTACTATTTGTTTATTGTTTTTGTTCAGTAGTGTTCCTTTTGTGATGATAAGTTGTCTAGCATTTGTTGTATAAATATAAACATTCTCTTTCTGGCTTGCTCCCCTAAGTAGAACTTAGTACTTTCTTTGTCTTCTAATCATGATTTTAATCTTATTTCTTTATTGATTTGGTACAGGATCCCACAACATAGCTTGAAGTCCCCAGCACTGGGATTATAAACATGCACCACCTCGCCTAGTTTCAGTGGCCAACACAGTATACCCGGAATATTGCACAGCATGCAGTACTGGGGATTCAACCCAGGTCATTGTGCTTACCCAGCTGGTGCTTAGACTACTGAGCTATGTCCCCAGCCTTCCTAATCATTTTAAACTGAAGTTTACCATATCTGAGATTAAAATTGTTACTGCTACTTCTTGGGGAGGATCCTTGTACAAGAAGGATACCATTTTCTATCCTTTGATTTTTAGTCTAGTTTGGATCAGATGAAATTCTGTCATGGAACAGACTGTTAAATTCAGGTTTTGATCCAGTTTGCCAATCTGTGCCTTGTTTTTTGTTTGCTTCTTTGTTTTGGGTTTTTTAGGGTTTTATTTTTGAGACAGGGTCTCACTGTGTAGCCTAAGATGGCCCCATACTTATGGCAGTCCTCTTGCCTCCGCTTCGCAAGTGCTGGGATTACAGGTGTATGCCACCATACCCAATCTGTCTTTCAGTTGAAGGTTGTAGGCCTTTAGCATAGATGTCACTGAGGCATGATGATTATCTTAGGGCTAGAGGAAGTTTGAATCTGTGTGTGATATTCTTGGGTGTTTTTTCTCCCAATTACCTCTCCTCTATTCTGTCCCTCTTCCTCTTCTTAGGTTCTATTTACCACTTCAATTTCACCAAGAAATAATGTGATATTTAAGCAAATGAATCCATTATATTTCATTTAAGAGTATGAACTTTTTTTTTCTTTTGCCTTCCTTTCCCCCTACTAACCTAACCCTAACCATAACTATGACTCTGACCCTCCCTAGTTCCCTTTTTGAAGTGCTTTTGTTATTATTTATACTACTTTTTATTCATTTTGATCCCTATTACATTCTCAGTATCTTATGCTAGAGAAACAATGTGTTATTTCCATATGCGTGTCTGATTTATTTCACTTAATATGGTCTCAAGTAGCATCCATTTACTTAACGATCTCTTAAGTTTATTATTCTTTATTACTGAATAGTACTGTATTGTATAAAAAATATATCATCATCCATTCCTCAGTTGATGGGAATTTTGATTGTTTGCAAGATTTAGCTATGACAGACTGTGGTACTGTGAACATTTGTATGCATATATTGCAGTGGTATGATATTTTTACTTCTGGGAAAATATGAAGAAGAGAAATATTAAAGATCAAATACAACCTTTAATCCTAATTTTTAAGGAATCGCTACACTGATTTCACAGTGGTTGTATCGGTCTGCACTCTCACCAACGGTCAAGAAGGGTTCTTTTATCCTCACAGTCCTACCAACATTTGTTATTGAGTTCTTTTTTAATTTTAATAATTTTATTGAGAAGTAGCAATGAGGTAGTTTCAAGGCAGGATAGTACAGTTACAATAATTAATACATTGCATATTTCTGTCTTTGTAGTAGTTATTACTAGTATGAGATGCAGACAGGATATCTTGTCTAGACCCTATCTGAAACCTTCACATTGAACAAAGAGAAAGTAACTGTATATTTATGCTATTTTTTATGTACAGATATAGATATATATCTATATCTGTACATAAAATATGTATATATTCCACTACAAAATGGTCCTTCATTTAATATCCCCTTTTTTGTTTACTTTTGTCAAAGATGTGTTTTCCATTGCCATTCATATATTGTAGTGCATGAATTCAGCAGAGTAATCCAATATAGTCCAGCAATCTAAGCTTGTAGTGGGTTATTCGCAAGACTAGCAGTGCCAGAAGTTACTGACTTGAGCCTTTTAGAGCTCAGCATATTAATATGGCTTTACTTGTTATACCTCAATTTTGCTGGATGCTTAAGACCAAGATAAAGCAAAACCTATATAACAAAAAATGTAACTTTTGTATCTGACAAGGTCAGTCAAATCCCCTCAAGACTTACCTGGAACCTGTACAGCAGTTTGTAGATCTTTTGTCAGTGGTGATTGAGTTCTTGATAATAGTCATTCTTTCTGGGGCTTGATGGAATCGACATTATTTTAATTTCGTCTCTCAAATGATGACTGATGTTAAACATTTTTTCTTATATTTATTTGCTGTTTGTATTTTGTCCTCTGAGAAGTGCATATGCACTTCAGATGCCCATTTTTGGGTTGGGTCCTTAAATTTGTGAGGTCTGCTTTTTTTTTTTTTTTCTTAATTCTTTATATGTTCTCAACATTAATACTTTGAGGAGCAGCTAGCAAACATTTTTTACCACACTGTGGATTGTCTCTTCCTCTGTTCGTGGTTTCTTTTGCTGTACAAAAGCTTTTTAATGAGATGAGATCCTAGGGCCGGCGGTAGAGCTCAGCGGACTAAGCGCTTGCTTAGGTAAGCGCAGTGACTAGGGTTCGATCCCTGCTTCTGCTTGCCGCGCCGGCCCTGCCTTCGGGTGCGCTGAGCCGGCGATGGAGTCCGGGCGTGGTGGCGCGCGCCTGTAATCCCAGCACTAGGGAGGCCGAAAGCCACTATGAATGTGGGCTGCATAGTGAGGCCCTGTGTACAAAAAAAAAAGATGAGATCCTAGTTGTTGATATTTTGTGATGGGGGTTTCATTAATAAATTCTTTGCCTACACCAGTATTTTCAAAGTTTTACCTATTCTATCTTCGGGCCAATGTAATATTTCTTTTAATATTTAGATCTGTAATCTATTCTGAATTTAGTTTAGTACATAGTCAAAATCTAATTTTTAATCTTTGCTATATGGAAAGCCAGTTTTTCCCTTCACTATTTATTAAGAGGATATCTTTCTTTTAGTTAATGTTTGTACTTTGTTAAAGATAAGGTGACTAAGTTTGTCTTGTGTTGTTTCTGCATCTTGTAATCTGTTTCGTTCATTCTCAGGGCTGTTTTTATGCCAGTATCACGATATTTTCATCACAGTAGCTTTACAATAACTTTTTTTAATGTACTAAGTACATGGTCTCCAGGATCTCACTACACAGATTAGACTGTCAGTGATCCTTCCTGTATTTCAGCCTCCCAAGTGCTGGGATTTGGGGGTGCCACCATGCTCAGTCTCATTTGCTTTCTCAGCATCCCCCAGGGGTGGGACCAGCACAGTAGGCCTTGGATCCCATGTCAGCTAAGTAGGTGCTTTAATCTGCTGAGCTATCTGTCTGACCCTACAGTAGCTTTATCACAGCATAAATTCAAGTTGGAGGTTGTGATGCCTCTGCCTTACATTTGTTTCCCAACACTGTCTTTGCTACTTCTGGTCTACACTGATTCCGAATAAATTTTAGGATTGTTCTAATTCTAGGAATTTGCATTGAAACTGCATTAAATCTGTACAACAACTTTGGAAGTATGGCCGTTTTCACTATATTGGTTCTTCCTACCAAAAAGGCAAGAACTATCTTTGCATTTTTTCATCTCCTCTTCAATCTCCTTTCTCACAGTAGTGTATTTTTCAATGTGGAAGTCTTTTAAGTCCTTCATTAGATTGATACCTACATGTTTCTTTTTAAAAAATTTAATGTAGTTTAATTTTAAAGAGGAAAAAAAAGCAAAAACAAAAACAGAAGCAGTGATATATATATATATACTTTTGGAGAATATGTTCACAAAAGAATAAAATTTCACTTTGAAATAAAAAAAGAAACAGTAATATATAACAATGGTGCATGTTTTCAAAACAAGAATAGTAAACTAACAATGGTTATTATATTTTTACATATTTTTATCAAAATGTGTTGCTCAGTTAACAGTTATAGGTTTGCAAGATTGGATACATTGAACATTAATGCTTGCTTTCAATAAACCTTAATAATTAGGGGATTTTTTTTAACCTTTTTACTTTATTATTTTTAATTTATTTTAAAGAGAGTAATAATAATTGATGAGACATTAAAAATGGTACACAATTAGAAGAACAAGATGAGAGGTATTAAACCATGGTTTTTATATTGCGTATTGGTGTCTTGACATAACTGCTCAGATTGCAGATATTAGCATATAGAGTTAGTCAAAGTAAAAATTTTAAGCATTAACTGCTATTTTCATAAAACTGATAGAAATTAGTGATGCAATGATCTCTGCTATCCTGTATATATATATTTGCATGTTTTTTCTGTCTTCATTTTTTTCCTTATCTTCTTTCTCTCATCTTCATTGTTTATTCCTTATATTCAATTTCTTTCCATATTATTATATCTGTTATACCTTTCAAATTTTATTCTTTCAAGTTCTTACACTAGGAAGATAATACAATATTTATGCATGTGGGCTTGACTTATTTGTACAGCCTCTAGTGGCACTCATTGACCTATGAAAGTTTCAAGTTTGTCTTTATAGCTGAGTAATATTCCATTGTATAAAAATATCACATCTTTTTTATCCATTCCTCAGGTGATGAGCATTTTGGTTATTTTGAAGATATGGCTATGACAGATTGTGCTACTCTAAACATGGGTGCGTATCACTGTGGCATGTTTTCAGTTCTTTTGGAAAAATCAGCATGGTACTGGCAAAAAAAATGGAACCAAGGATCAGTGAAACAGATTAGAAGATGCAGATATAACTACAAATACAATTAAGCACCTTTTTTTTGACAAAGTGCCAGCCATGTTCACTGGAAGAAACATAGCATCCTTAACAAATGGTGCTGGAAAAACTGGCTTTCAACATGCTGAAAACTAAAACCATGGGTCTATCACCATGCAGTAATCTAAAGTCGTAATGCATTAAAGAGCTAAACATTAAAACAAAAACACTAATAAATGTACTGGAGAAATAGGTGGAAACATTGAAGACCTTGGGGTAGGCAGAGAGTTCATGAACAAAAACCAAACTGTACAGGAAATACTTCAAAGAATTAACAACTGGGATCTCATCTTACTGAGAAGTTTCTGCATGTTGAGAAAAAGATCACTAACAGAAGTAAGAGATAATCTACAAATTGGGAAAAAACTTTAACAATCACTCAGGCAAAAGACTTCAATCTAGTATATACAAAGAACCAAAAGTAGCTCCCAAAATTCAAAGACTCATTCCAAAATTAAGCATCTGAGGTGAATATAAACTTCTCAATTCAACCCAGGCCCACTCTGTGAGTGGGACCACCTGGGGCCCACCAGATCCTGATTCGACCCAGAGGCCAGGCCCTGCATATAGGCCTGGTGTGGAACCCTACAGCAGAACTCCAGCAAAGAAGCTAGAGGCAAGACCCACCCAGCTGATCCAGGAGCAGAACATCTTGCTAGAGGGGCACAAAGGATTCAACTCCAAGAGCTGCAGCAGGAAGAAGTGGAGCGCAGCAACCAGACCCAAGCCACACCCACCTGGATGAGTTTCAACTAGATAGATCTGGACCTGGTGCTAAGATAAAAACTATCTAAGCTCTACACAGAAGATCAGAAGACAGTGCTATACAAAATGACAAAGAGAAAGAGCAAAATGCACTCTTAGGCCCCAAGTCTACCCAGAACACATGCAGGAGACACTAGCACAAAAGAAATTGGAACTCACACGTCTGAAATAATAGCATCCGAAGTAAAGAAACAACTGCAGAAAGGAATAGAGGAAATCAGATAAGAAATAATTTCTGAAGTAAAAAATGAAATAACTATAATGAAAGAAGTACTAAGTGCTCTTAAGGAAGACATTGATTTAAAAAAAAAAAAAAAAGAGCAAAATAGAAAAATGATGGAATCCCCAAATGGGCAATATAGGAAAGAAAGAAAATGCATGAAGCAGATTCAAAGTGATATATAGAAATTAAAACTTCAATCACAAGCTGGCAAAACCATTTGAGTGAAACTGAAAATAGACTTTCACGCTTTAAAGACACTATTGTAACTAGTGAAGAAGTAAGAAAAGATTTCTTAAGAACAACTAGGATACAGGGGGAAAAAATTCAACATCTGCAAGATGATTCAAAGATGAACAGCATGAGACTAATAGGCATCAATGAGAAAGGAGTAAATGCAAATAATATAAAAAGAATATGGGCAGAAGTAATAGCAGAAAACTTCCCAAATATGGGGAAACAATCTGACATTCAGTAACTGAAGCATATAAAACTTCAAATAATGTCAACCCAATTAAAAACAAACTCAGACATATAATAATCAAGATCCCAGAAATTCAGCACAGGAACAGTATACTAAAAACCGCTAGAGAAAAGAAACAGATCACATTAAAAGGAAAACCCATCTGAATAATAGTAGATTTCTCTTCATAAACCATCAAGTGAAGAAGAGCAAGGAGCAGAGTACTTCAAGTCCTCCATGAAAACAAATTCCAGCCCAGAATACTATACCCTGCAGAACTCTCAAGTTTGATGGAGAAGTGAAATACTTCCATGACAAAGAACAACTAAAGAATTTCATGATGACAAAGCCAAGTCTACACAGATTACTAAAATATGATCTAGGGGCCCAGGGAGATGGCTCAGTGGAATAAGCACCTCCCTGGCAAGCACAAGGGCTTGAGTTCAATCCCTAGTTCCACCAAAAAAAAAAAAAAAAACAAATAAAAGATGATCTAGAGAGGGATCAAAATGATCACAACTCCGTGAATGAGAATGGAAAGAACCCTCCAAATTAAACATGGGAGAATAAGAGGTATACAAAACAGTGTTTCAGTTATTTTGTATACAGCAGCAAAATGTTTTCATAAGCATACTCTACAAATGGACCTCTCCTGCACCCTGTATATCATGATTCTGTCTGGGTCTACAGGGTGGATATCTAGGAAATAGCAGTAGCTCAGTCCCACAAGTGACACCCGGCTACCAGGAAGCATCACAGATATTGTCCATGTCCACAACATACTAGAACTTTTTGTGATATCCTGTCCCCAAAATGTTAAAAGTGCTGGTCATTTATTTGCCATTCCATTATTTACCTTATGTTTTATTCTTAATAATACTTGGCCATCATGAAAACATTTCAATTGTTTTGAAACATTTAATTTTTAATTAATATTTAATTTTCTGGATATTGCTTAATCTCAATTGATGCAGAGAAAGCCTTTGACAAAGTCCAACACTCATTCATGTTCAAGGTCCTACGGAAAATTGGAATAGATGGACTCTATCTTAACTTGATAAAAGCCATCTATGACAACCCAAAAGCTCATATAATCCTAAATGGGGAAAAACTGAAATCTTTTACTCTTAAATCAGGTACAAGACAAGGATGTCC
>PVKA01021784.1:0-38121 GCA_004027165.1 Ctenomys sociabilis
AGGTGCTTGAACTCGACACCACAATCCAACACAGTCCAGCATTCTGCAACCATAGGGAGTTATTCAAAGAAATTGTCAACCATATCCATTTACAGCTCAGCTTAATATTATGGGCTCACGATGTATACTTCATTTTTATACTTTTATACTTTTCTGCTGGATGGTTAAGACCTAGGTAGATCAAAACTTACATACCAACACATGAACTTTATATTTCCTATGTGGTCAGTGAAGTCTTCTCAGAGTTTATCTTGTATTCCTGTACATTATTCTGTAGTTCCTTTGTCTGTGTCATCCATGTGGATGAGTCATGGCCAATGCTTGACCAGATTGCTCTCTGTGAGAGCCTGAGAGAAAGTTTTCTCTTCATGTGACTCTCCCCAGGCACATTTTAGAACTTCAATCTCTTTCCTCTGTGGCTCCACAATCTCCTTGCTCAGAAAATTTGGAGCTCACCTGAGTCTCATGATATTGCAGTACAGGTTCTCCTATGTCCTGAGTCTTTGTTGACCTTGAAAGGCTAGGTCCAAAATGTTGGCTGGCCTTGTGACTCTTCTATTTCTCCATGAGGAGATATTTAGATAGAAAAGTGATTATAATGATCCTGTTGCAGGCAGCTGAGTTAGATAGAAATATTTTTTACGCAGTCAGTTAGGGCCAGGACCTCGAAAGAAATAATAACAGGAAACAAGATATCTGCAACTCTGGGAGGGACTGAGATAGGTAGTAATCACCTGAAAAAACCCAAGTGAGTTACTAGCCCAACCCCCAAGGAGAAGAGACCCTATCCCTATTCATGCCCATTTACTACATGCCCACTTACTACATGACTCGCTTCCCCATTTGGTCCTGGGCCTAAGGAAATTTACCTGAACAATGGTGCTTGTAATCCCATTGGTTGATTATAGTTTTGTCCCACCCCACATCCACCTAAGGGAGACCCCTTCTCTACCTTAGTCCCACATGGTTTTGCCCTATAAAGATACCCGGAAAAAGGCAGCTTCCTGGATAATCTGCTCGGGACCCCCTTCTGTCCCCCTCCAACAGAAGCTTTTCTATCCAATAAAGGTTTTTCCTCAACCTCCTTTTGCTCCTAAAATTCATTCTTCGGTTTTAGAGAACAGGAACTCATCCAGGTCAGTTTGGGAGTTTTACTTCCCTGTATCAATCCCAACCATCAATAAATTTCATTAAGGAGATTTTTATCCCCACAACTCTGTATGCTTATGCTAAAATCTATCTGTAGAGGTAAACAATAAAGACAAAATAAGCAGAATCTGGAGAAAAAAAGTAAAAACGGGGCAGCATTTCACTTCCTATCTGTGACACTGTATTGTAAAGCAGTAGAAATTAAAATAGAGAAATTCAACAGAAAGAAGGCAATTTTGATGCAGGTGACACTTTAATCAGAGGAAAGGAAAATAAAATTTAGTAAATCATTGTTTTCCTTCTGTAACCATTCCCATGACAACAACAATGAAATGAAATTGTAAACGAGTTTTTGTTTATATTAGAAAAGATGAGAGATAATGCTTTTTTTCTGTAGTTTAGGGAAGGGAAGGGTCTACAGAGTATTCAGGGTCTCACTACTAGTGATCCGCATGTTTACAGCCTTGCAAGACCTAGGATTACAGTTGTGCAATGGCAGGTGCGGGGGAGAGCAAGGACTGAACACCTGGCCCTTGTGCCTGCTTGCAGACTCTATAACCCACTGAGTTTATTTGTTTTTGTTTTCCTTATTGGTTAGGTTTTTTTTTGTTGTTTTATGAGCAGAATATATTTATTGAGGGGAAGAAAGTTCCTGTCTGAGACAGGGAAAGGAGGGGGGCTATAGGGCATTGATTCCAGGAAGTTGTCTCTTCCAAAGACTTTTATTTGTGGGTCTAAGGTAGTAGAAAAGACACGGGAAATCGCTTAGGGGAACATGAGGTGGGACAAAACTATGGGCAGTCAATGAGATTACAAGCACCATTGCTCAGGTAAAATTGATTAAAATCCAGTATCAAATGGAGAAGGGTGTCATGTAACAACGGGGCTTGAATACAGGACAGAGTCTCTCTCCTACCGAGCTTTTTGGCAGGCCCAGATAATGCTTCTTTATGCTGGGGATTTAACCAAGACTTTTACATATGCTAGGCAAATGCTTTATAACTGAGCTACAGCCCAAACTATGATAATAATTTTTGCTTATAAGAAGCAGATTTGGGGCAGAGGAGATGGCTCAGTGGAAAAAATCGCTCCTGGCAAGTGCAAGGGCCTGAGTTCAGTCCTTGGTTCCACAAAAAAAAAAAAAAAAAAAAAAGAAGTAGATTTTTTGGAAAAATCAGTAGTTTTCTTTCATTTCAGAAATTAGTTGTTTAAGGTCAGCATGATGGTACAATTTAAATGCACGTGAGGCTGAAGTAAGAGGACTGAAATTTCCATGCCAACCTATGGAATTTGGTGTGGTCTCATCTCAAAAATTAAGCAAAACAAAGGGCTGAAACAGACATGCTACCACACATTTATAAGTCCAGCTACTCAGGGATTACAAATTTGAGTCCAGTCTTAGAAAATTTAGGATTCAAATTAAAATATAATTTTATAAAAGCAAAAGCAGTGGATGTAACTCAATGATAAAACCCTTCCTCAGTCAGTCAGTTTCTCTCTGTCTCTGTCTCTCTCTGTCTCTCTCTGTCTCTCTCTCATACACAGACACACACACACACACACACACACATCAGTAATTTATAGGAAAACAATTACAAACCTGTTACATCAAAATTTAAATATTCTTCACTACAAGAGACAATAATACATATTAAAGAAAAATGGCAGCAATCAAAAATATATCTGTAGTGTGCAAAACAAATATAGATTAAATCCAGAATTAAGAGGCCAGGGAGATGGTTCAGTGGAATAAGCACTTCCCTGGCAAGCTCAAGGACCTGAGTTCAATCCCTGGTTTGGCCAAAACAAAACAAAAATTCAGAATTAAACAAGCCAACAATGTAACTTAAAGGTCAACAAAGGATAGGAACAGGCAATTCAGAAGGTCCATGAGGGTTTGAAAAGATTATTAACTTGACTGGTAAGAGGAAATGCAAATCAAAGCAACAGTGAAACAGCATTTAATGGCAAACAATCTGACAGCACTGAGGAATGTCAGTATCAACTGCTAAAGAAAACTGAACTCGCAGGCCCTGCTGGTGGGAGTATAAATTGGTACCATCACTTTGGAGTGCAGTTTGGCTATACAAGCTTTAAAATGTGCATACAACTGACTTAGAATTCCACCTCAGAGCAATGTCTTCCAAAGCACAAAGGACCCAGAGCATGCACTGTAGCATAGTGAGCTGAGGAGAAAATTGGAAACAACTTTTATGTCCTTCAGCAGAGAACAGGCAAATAAATTTTGATATATTCACTAACCTTGCTACTTATGAAAAATCAAAAGGAGTTAATTAAATCTATGTTTCCAGATACAGCTAGATCCCCCCAAAATATAACTTTGCATGTAAAAGCAAAGGGCAACAAGTTGCCAATAGGCAACATGAAATCAATACATAATCTGGTTAAAATACTGAATGCATATATTATTTGTGGCTATATTTCATAAGGGCAGACTGGAGTTGCAATATGCATATCAAAATGACACTGGTAGTTGCTTCTAGGGAAGAGGAGACCATGTGAAGGGAAGAAGAAAAAGATTTCATGGTTGTCTCTAATGTTCTTCATTTTGTAAATAAATAAATTGAATGGTTAAAAAGTTTTTGAAATTATGGTTAGGGGAAGGCTCCTCAGAGAAAAAAATCTCTCTTGCACAAGCATGTAATGAGCAAGAAGAAAGGCATATAATATCTGGTGTTTTTTTAGTGTTTGCCTCTTGATTTTCTTTCTTTTCTCACATTCCAGAAAGCATTCATCAGAACTGGTTCTCTTCACCTATGTACTATTTCAGAACATTGAAAAAAAAAAAAAAGCAGAGTTAAGTCAAGTAGCCTCCAGGAAGTTCAAAATACATAGGCTAGTAGATATTAAATACCACATATGTCCACACATAAACATATTCATGCACTCTACACACACACACACATTGTACATGATGACAATACCAAATCATCACAAAGTACAGAGCCAAAGTTCTTCCAAGAGTAGAGAAAAATCACTCTACCCATTCAATCCTGGATCTTCTTTGTCTGCTGAAACTCTTCAAGCCAGCACAATGGCAATTTCAAGTCATACCACACACCTATCTTTCTCATCTATCTCAATGCTTTGCACAGTTTCATTTACTCTTTCATTTAACAAACATTTTAAAAGCAAACCAGTATCTAAAAGAGAGGGACAAGGAGAAGGACAGGAAGAGGGAGAGGATAAAAGGATAGGTCTAGATATAGATGAGAGACAGAGAGACACAGAGACAGAGACAAAGAGAGACAGAAAGAGAGACAGACAGTCAGACTTTCTCTTTTAGCTCCCAAAACATCCTGTATGGTCAGAATTTTAATCACCATTATCAATAAGAAAATTATAACTGAGTAATTAAAATGTCTTATCTAAAGTTGCACAGTCTGCCATTGGTGTGTTGTTTGATGGTTCTAAGTGAAGCTGTCTCCAAAATAAAGAAATCTAGAAGCAACAGACAATGAATCAGCTTCTCTTTTTTTTTTTTATTTATTTATTTTTTATTTTATTGAAGTACAAATATCAATGAGACAGTTTTAAGACACCTTAACATGATGGATTCGATAAATTAATACATTGTAAACTGTTTTCATAATGTTTTGGTATCGTACAAGGTGCTTACATGATATTATACTTACAGACATCATTATAGCAGATGTCTCTTATCAGTAAATTAAGAGAGTGTAGCTGTTTGTGTATCTTATTTTTTATACCTAAATTGCATCAAAGATTCAATAATTAATACTTTCTACCTTGTTATTTTCCTAGTGGTTGTCCATAGAACTAGAAGCTGACATAATACCCTGTCCAACCACCATTAGTGCAAATCTTGCCTCTCATAGAATTATGTAGAAGCACAGCATTATCTATCCCAACTGTACTGTCCATACACACACATCATGGTTCTTCCTTTCTATACGCCTTCCTTTGTCTACCTGTCAAGGATGGGCACTCCGTTGTCATTCAACCAGTTTAGGTGCCTGCACTGGTCAACACAAGCCAACACAGTCCAGCAATCCACAACAATAGTGAGTTATCTGAAGAAGTCGTCGACCGTAGCCATTTACAGCTCAACTTATTACTATGGCCCCGCGTTGTATACCTCATTTGAATCAGCTTCTTCAGCCACCACTTCATTCAGAGCTTCACCCGAGATACCATGGAAACAATAGAAGAGGAACAAGACAAGTCTACTGCAGAAAGGCTTGGCATTCAGCAGTAGGCTTAGAACATCAGAGGTATGAGAATTCACTACAGACTGGGAAGTTATAATTGAGCGATCCAACAATCCCTCCAGGCCAACAAATCTGCTGCTCGGTGCCTTGCACATAAGTCTTCCCACTAGATTTCCACATCCCTTTGGAGTTTACATGCTGAGAACTGGCCACAGCTCTGCAGTGAGGGGAAGACCTGGGCTGCCTCTCCGTAGCCAAAATCCCTCATGTGTGGTATAAGGAGATCTCCTTCTCACGCAGCCTGGAGGTCTCGGTACAATTAATGATGCCTGCAAGTTGCAAGAAGTAACACCTTAAGCCTCCTGACTGATGGCCTAGCCCTGATGGATTTTTCAGACATATTGGATGACTCTTTTCCAAGTGTCTGAACACAGTGTCTGCTGAGCTCTTCTGTAGCAGGAAGTGGGATAAGTGCAAATATCCAGAGAAAGAGAGGGTAGGTAGATAATGTGTCCTCCCAACATAGCTGGAAAAAATAAAGTTCAGTCCCTGTGTGCGTACCGTCTATTAAAACTGTGACTTTAGAGATGGCTTTTGTAGCACTGACCACCACACTTAGGAAAGAAAAATGCTTCCAGCCCTATGAACTACAAAAATGAATTATTATAGAGCACCCTGGAATGAGATTAACCACATCTCCTTTGGGGAGGAAAAGAAAAAACAGCAGGGAGTTTCTTCAGTGAATCAATTTCTTAAAGGGAAATTATCTTAGCTTCATGTGATTTCCTGACCTGCTGAGCACGGGATGGAGGCAAAGACAGGGGTGACAGGAGACAGTGAGACACTGTAGACCTGGCATGCAGTGGCCATAACTGTGGAGGCACAGAAAATACCAGCTTAAAACTGCAGAATCAACAGGAAAGAAAATGAACTAAGTACCAAGTGCCTTCAGTGATGTCCAAACTCAATTTTCAGAGATTTATTGATCCAAAATATTGGGTAGCTGTAACCCAGGAAACTTTTCAAAATGTGGGACTTCTGAATTGCACACTAGACTTGCAGAATCAATGTCTACAATTTTGAGAAAACAAACACATGTTTGGAACCTCTCTTAGTTGGACACCCTCATGATAGACCTGGAGAGAGTGGAACCAAGCAAGAGTGATGTAGTCATTTGTAGCAAGGTTTGTCAGAAGCCACAGTGTTCAAAACTCCCTGGGAAAATTTCTCTCTGGTTGTATCAACATCTTCTTCAACTTTTTCATTATTTTAATGTCAAGAAATAACTCCACCAACCACACCGTGCTGCGGTCAGACTCTTGGAAATAACTATTGCCTTTACTGTCTATGCCACCCATGACTTATCTTGCTGATTTCACCATTAATACTGCTTCTGCTTCTGCTTCTGCTTCTTCACCTCCTCCTTCTTCTTCCCTGCTATTTCCCTGGTCTAATCACCATTAGTCTTCTTTTGAAATAACCTAATCACATGTCTCTGCTCTTATTGGACCACTCTATTCATTCCTTGCTCTGAAACCAGAAAGATCTCTCTGAAGCACATGTTTGATTTTATCACATTTTTGCATAAAACTTTTCCATATCTTCCAATGAATGCAGACTTCGACCAACCTGTCATAATAGACCTCATCTCTGTTACTCCCCATATTTCACCTTAGATTGCCAATAGTACTAAATTTCCATTCCCTTACATGGACTCTTCAACTCCAGACTGTCACATTTAAATAAATACCAAACCTTCACTATAATGTATTAAGCTCTGTATCCCCTAGGAGAAGGCCTCCCAAATCCCAATGATGTATGATAGAAACATTTTGTCCTTGCCTCTGTAGAATCCTATAATTTACACCACTTAAGAGTTTAGCAGAATATATTTAAAATATTTATGATTATTGCCTGTATCTCTCTGTCTTGGCTAAGGCTCCCTGGCATGAGGATTAATTTCTGGCTCTTGTTTCGATTCCAAGAATCTGAAGTCCAAGGCTTGGCACTGTATGAACTTGAAAAATAGCTGCTGGATCAAATCAATTTTTTTTTCCTGAAATAGGTTGGTACAATTAATTTCAAATTACTCCCCAATAGGTTGTTTTCTATTACATGTTAATTGACAGGCCTCAAAAGTAATTCAGTCTGCTGAAATGATCAAAATAGAAAGAGAGAAACGTTACACATTTAATATGGTACAATGTTAAACATTTATTCATCTTATAATTGAAAAGAAAATAAAGAGCTAGCAGGGGTGGCATATGCCTGTAATCTCAGCACGTGGGAGACTGAGGTAGGAGAATTACTATGTGTTTGAGACCAACCTGGGCTACACAGTGAGTTCAAGACCAGTCTGAACAGCAGAGTGAGACCCTCTGTTAAAAAAAGAAAATAATAATAATAATAATAACTAAACAAGCTACTTAAAATAATAATAAAAGATAATAAAGTGAGAAAGCCTAGTTTGCATGTTTCTCATGGCCACTGTAATATAGATAAATAACTAGATTTTATGAACTCCTTCATCCCATATAGACATTGTTAAAATTATTAATACATTTTGATATTCTAAGGTAATAGATGAAGATTATTTCTTATCTAGCAAAGTTAATCTTTGTAACCTGCCATAGATTTAAAGACAAACTCATTGAAAATTCAATCCAACAAAGGAAATAGACCATATGTACAAATAAATATGCAAGATCTACTTGTACCATTTTCTTCCCACAGGTTCAATTGTGATATTTCAATGAATTTTTTAAAGAAATAAAAACAAAAGCATTCTTTTAAATAAAGCCCCACTCATACATATCTCAAATTCACTGAACTGGTCCTTAATCTTACCAAGAAATCCTTGGGTTCTGAGGAATTAATATAAAGAGGAGATTCCTAGTTCTATAGATTTTGAAAAATTGGTACTGGTAGGAAACTTGGGGGGACATTTGGAGTGCATTCTACTTTCCTGATGATGAAGGAAAATGAGTACTTGGCTCAGAGTCACAGAGAGCTCTCTGATGAATGGTCGGTTACAGGCTACCACCAACATCAGACTTTTCTCCTTCTTTCTCAGATGTGAACACAGAAATATATTTGAAAAAATAAAAGACCTACAGCTGAAGATGATGAGTTCCAAAGGCATAGGGGCACAGTGCCTCCCAGGGGCCTGTCATAGGCCAGTCCCTCAATGCTGAACAGCAAGCATCCCATGCACTCAGAGCTGCCAGGCCCTCACATCGTCCATCACTCCCTTCTGAGCCACTTTCCAGACCTACAGTGCATTTAGCTTCCTGACAAGTTGTATATTGTTTCCGCCTCTCAGCTTGGGGTTCATTTTTCTCCAATTTATGGCCCCTGCCTTACCCTTTGACTAAACACTGCCCATATTTCTCCTGCTTTGATTTCACTCCAACTATGAATGTTTAACACACTCATTCTCTTTAGGTGGTCCACTAAGACCTTTGCCCTCTGAGCAGGACCTTTGTGAGACTAAAGAAGACTCTTTCCTGTAAGATCAACTTTCTAGACTGTGCCAAGGTGAGGCTCAGACACACCCATACTCAGTTTCCAGGAATATTCATTCCTAAATTGGCTTTTCCCTTACAGCTGAAAATTCTGGCACCTCCACCATCACTACCAGATGACCACATTCCCAGTGGTAAATCTGGGTACCTCTTATTTTACTAGCAGGGTCTACTTGCATAATAATAACACTTGGCACCTATAAAATTTTCAGCTTTGAAAGTGATTCCAAAGTACATTTTAATTGACCAGACTTGCTGGCTCCAAAATTGTTCAATCTACCTACCAAGTCTCTGGGTATTTTACTTAAGCTGCAGACCCAGGTCCAATATTCAGCATCAGTTCTGACTTGGGAAGCGAACCCTGGATGATTGATCATCAGAGACTCATAGATTATTTGAACTACATTCCTCCCACCAAGCTTCAGTGAAATATTGTGTCTACAGGTCTCAGAGAAAAACTTTTAGTAGGGCATTTTGTCGTCCTTAAATGAAAAATGCATATAATTTTCATTTCATAAGAATTATGATCTTGCTAGGTAACGGTCATAATCTCTGAGCTCTGGGTCTTTCACAGGTAAAATGGAGATGATTAATACCAGGAACACAGGGTCCAGCAGTCAAAGACTGTGTGACATTTTACATCATATTAATTTATTAAACTGTTAGATTAAAGATTAGGAGACTGAGACATAAAGAGATTGACTAACATGTGTCAGACCATGAGGAAGCTTGGTAGGGAAGGTAAGCTTTTCATCCAGAGCTCAATGTCTGAACAAACACAGAGCTCTGACTCTTAGCAGATCTCCAAGAACAGAACATGTCAGTAATGACACAGTGATAAGGACAGATCCAGAATAACTTCTTATCCTTTTCTGTTTGTGCTTGAGGCTTTGAGAGCTTCTTGAATTTGAAAAACTAAGTCCAATATATCTGCTATGATTCATAGTAAAAATGGTGATGATTTAAACAACTATTAGAGATTTCCACATATTTGTTCAGTTTATAGTACGTTCAATTGTTTGTGGAAAGAGAAAAATCCTGGTAGCAAGCCCAACTTCACTGTCTTCTTCTTATACCTACTATGTGGAAAATGTTTTCTCACTTTTTAAAGCATACCAGTGAAGAATTTTAATTCCAGAGAATGACTAAAAGGAAAAGATGGTGCTAAGGTACATCTGTCACCCCCAACAGTTCTCTAAGTTGTTTGCTGTTATTGCAACAAGTTCTAAAAGATGCAGCTAGATACCATAGTCTTAAGTGAAATAAATCAGAACCACACGTGTAAACATCATATTATCTCTTTAATGTAAAACCCAAAAGAAAAAATAAAATATGAAGAATACAACAGATAGTGGGAAAAGGGAATGGATCTGTTCAGAAGGAAGCAATTGATGAGATGAGAAGAACAGGAGAAGGAGCAGAGGAAAGAGATTTATCTATATAAGCAGGATAGTTTGGACAACTGTACTGTGCATTTCTGCTGGTCTATGAAAAAGAGCAGTTATTGCTTAATTTGTTTTGTCTCTTTTTTTTAAAATTGTTTCTCCTTTTCATCTTCTTAATTTCTTATATATTTCTTCCTTTTTCTCTTTCTTCTTCCAATTTTGTGTGCATATATCTAGTAATATGGATAACTACTTTGAAGACAACACTAGGCAACACAATAAATACTGGTGAAATTCATACAATTTTGTTTAATAGATTCTGTATCATTCGTAGTATTTTCTGTTTTAATACTATTTTTGAACTCTCTTTAAAAATTAAAAAAAAGTAAAATAAAAGGGGTCATTAGGTCAAAAACAGAGATAGCAATTTTATCGAATATCAACTCCACAGAAAACTGAACTTACCTAAGCTGCCTGAAAACTGAGTTCTCATTCTCCTCTTTCATAGAGATATTCATCTTTAGTTTGTTCTGTTAGCCTGTTTGACACTAGATACTCTTGTCAGATTCTATGAGGAGCTGCAAAAACATCAAGATGAATAAAACATAAACCCTACAAGGAAATATATAATAAATGTGAAAAACTATTGTTTAGAAAATACCATGATCAACCATTAGGCAAGGAAAAGTTTCAATGGGAAGGCCAGCTTCTGGTCTGGATATTATTTTTTTCTTTTGTATTTTAGGGAAAGAGTCTACAGGGTGTTCAGGGTCTCACCACCACATCAGGCTCATAATTATTCTCCTATTTACAACCTCCCAAGTCCTGGGATTACAGGCATGTGCCACCATGCGCAGTCTCATTTGTCGTCTTAGCGTGCCCTGGGGGAGAGGCCAACATAACAGGCTCTGGGATCAAACTGCTGGCACCAGAGCCTGCTGGCAGGTGCTTTGCTGAACTATTTGACCCGCCATGGCCTGGATATTAACAATTCAATACATTGAACAGAGGATGAAGAAGATGAGTGTCTCAGATTGACAAGATCTTTCATAGCAGAAGGAACAAAATTTCAGAAGTTATATGGGAACAAAGCAGTGTTATGAGATGTCCCAAATGCTAATGCACAAGCTTTGTCATGTTTTACAGGGCAATGCTGAGTCATAAATAGAGTCATGTCAATTAGAGCGTTTGACACCAAAATTCAGAAGCTTAGAATTGCATTTTCCTGTGAATTCAGAATATGAAGAAATGTTGGTTGACCAGGTCATGTCCTCCTAGACTGCAGGAGTTACTAGCCTAGGATTTCCCACCTGGTTCTCCCACTAAGACATGTCTCCCTTTCACTAAGCAACTTCCACCTAAGCCCTGAGTTAGTCCTTCCCTTTCCACTATCGGCAAGACTCCAAAAGTGCTTATAACAGCAGTGTATGGAAGCTGCTCCCCGGAGCAGTGGAAAAATAAGCTGCTGAAAGGTTTATTTCCTTGCTCAGGCTATTTTTACAAAGGAAATCCACAAGACTTGTCACCACACACTCAACTATTTTTAAGCTTCCGGAGCAGATCTGCTAGATAGGCCTTTCAGGAGGTAAGTGGTGGCTGGGAGGTGGGAGTTGCTCTTAGCTTTGGGTAGGTTGGGTGTTCAGGGAGCCTCAGGATTTGATTTGGCCAGAGAACATTTCTGGGGGAGAGAATGTTGAAGTGCAAGCAATCAGCACCCATTTGTCCAAATGTCTCACTCTTCTTCCCTGATTACCAGGAAAGCCAGCCCCTTGCCTTCCATAGGAACATGGCTGCCAAGAGAAATAAGATGACGATTCCACATCCCTCAGTACCACTGTGCCATAAATCAGACCACAAATAAAGGGGCTGTAACTGGTTTTGTATCATGCGGTAGGTCTGGATCATGAGTCAGCCAAATAGATCCTTCTCTCTCCTCCCACACTGGCCAAAGCCTGAGCCAGAAGGACTGGTAGGAGGGTAGCTGAAAGTACAGAAAGTGCAAGGCTGTGTGAGTGAGAGGGCATTCTCAGAACATCCAACAATGGTGTTCCTCAGTTCCCAAGATCCCAAAGGTCATCTAAACACAAGGTCAAGTGAAAACCATCCAGATTTTTCCTGGAACTATGGTTGGCTTTATCACATTTTATCTAAATAGTAGCAAAGTATGCCTATTTATTTAAAAAGCAAAACAAAAAGAATATGACAGTGCATTAATCAAACCAATCAGGGATTATCATACTGAATTGATGACTATAGCTCCAATACTCTTATCTACAAATCTTGTCAACATTTACTGGGTGCTTGTTACTTTTTCCTCCAAGTAATCTGTGAGAATATGACAACTCAATATTTTTCATTTTACTTATCAAGCCATTTTTGCAAAGATCCGAATATGACAGAGTGAGTAGAAAACATAGCTGTTCTTCCATTGCTCCAGCAACATTGCCATTGCCTTTCATGATGTTCTGGCCTGCTTTGGGCCCTTTTTTATCTACTTTCATGCCCTAAATGTGCAAGTCTGTTACATACTAGGAGACTTGCAGTAGCAGAAAGATCTTATCACACATGGGACAATTTAATATTGGGAGTCAGTCATGGCTATTCTAACCTGTCCCATCCTAAGGAATTATTTCACCACCTGCCCCTTGGACTCCCCCTTTCTCTGACTGGAAGAGCAAGGGGACAGCAAGTCACTAATAGATTCTTACCTCTCTTAGCCTACAGAGAAAGGATAACAGGAAAAAGGCAGGAGCATTATGTACAAAACAATAATGAGAAGACATATAGTGTTCCTATATTTGGTATTTGCTGTTCTAAAAATCCTCCAGTTGAAGCTTCATTTTAAAATTTTGATGTGAACTTTATTTCCTAATTTATAAGTTCAGTAAAAGAAGTTAACACAAGTATACAGTTATTTTGACTTCATATAAAATGGAAAATATAAATTCTAAATAATTTGAGAGAATGTGTGTTAGGTATATTAGTTACTCTTCTCTCATTGCTGGGACATATACCCAACACTCAAAATGAAGGAAGGAAAGGTTTATTTAACTCAGTTCCTAGAGGTTTCATAGTTTAAAACAGCCTGAATTACATAGCAAGACAGGAGAGAGGATCAGGGCCTCTGCCTTCTCTAAACATCTCCTTTCTGCCTGAGTCAATCTCAATTGCAAACATGGCTGCCCCAAGCCACAGCATCTAGAGAAAAAGGTGGGGCATCTGCCATGTCCAAGATGATTTGCTCCACGCCTCAGAGAAAAACTGCAGCTCCAGGAGGTGGGGGGTGGCAGAGTGCAGGCTGCTAGTGTAATAGTTCCCAACTCTCTGGCCCCGCCCCTCGAGCCCCACCCTGGTCCTCTAGCCCCACCCTTCAAGCCACTCACTACTCCTTCAGCTGCATCTGCCCCATGACTTACATGAGGCTTTGGAGGGACAACTAGATACAAACCACAACATTAGACATAGTATATTTTCATGAATAGGTGTCCATTTTCTACCAACACTTAAGCATTTATGTTTTATAGAAGTGATTTTTCTTTCACCTATTGAGACACTGACATTGCCACAGGATTTTCACATAGGGACAGGAGCTGAATGTCACTCTCACTCTTTAATGCAATTAAAGTGTCACTCTTCAATGCAATTTGTGTGTCCTTGTACCTCTTATATGAGCATATGCTAATATTTTCCAGCCTTGTTGGATATACATTAACACTCTACAGTCAGGTAGGGTGTGATTTATGTTACAGAGTTACATCAGAACTACACATGCAAACACAGAGGCTGATATGGCTAAATTATAAAAATATCCTGGTCTGGCCCAAGACTTTGGCAGAAGCCCCACAACAACATAGGCCAAGGAGCTCTCTTGGAGGACTCTCTCTGAGCAGAGATGTAGGTGTCTGGACCCCTGCCATTACATTTCCCCATCTCTCAGCCTCCTTTTTCCTGCTGCAACCATAGGGGAAGAACAGGAGGGCTAGTGGGAGGTGCATTCAGTATTAGCCACGTCTCCTGGAATAACCATGTTACTTCTATTCACATTTCATTAGTCAAAAAGAGGTCACATGCACAACCTAAGTCCAAAGGAGGCTGGCAGACATCACACCAATAGCACTGGCGAACATTAGCAGGTTCTGTAGAAATGAGCAATTGGAGAGCCATTTTGGTGTTCTTCTCAACAAAAGTGTCATTTTGCCCAAGTATCCACTCCAATCAATACAAATAACCACGAAAAGTTCTGGAATTGCACAAGCCTTTCAGCTAAGACCAATACATACTTACACTTCCCTTCTAAACTACTACTTTCTCCTAATGTTATTTAAAGTGTAATGATGGTGTGGTGGGCACACATGTATTTTTTTCCATTCCCCCCAAGAAAAGGTCAACTTTGTTTTTTGCATTACTCACCCCATAATTACACCAACTCTAACACTCCCACACCAGCTGCCCTCCAACAAGTCCTAGTGTCAGAATTCCATTACGCTAAATTAACAATGATTATTTAAGCTGTCTCTTTAAAGAGAAAACTTCTTTCTCATCGTTTTTCTCCCTATTTTACCATACAAACAAGAGTCACGTCACATCCTTGTAGTCTGAGTCTTCTTGATCAAGGGCTATTGGAGGTAGAACAAAAGTGAGGAAATTTAAGGGTTTTCTAGTTGAATTCTATAGTTTTATTCCTGTGCTAGAATCCGCCTCCAGAAAATCTAATCTGGGTGGGACGTGATTAAAGTAAAGTGTGAGCCATGGCTCACAGGAAGTTAAGGGTTACAATCCCATCCCTGGCAAATGGTGTGGTAGGCTTTGTTGTCTAGCCAGTTAGTTCATAAGGGAGAAGTTCTCTTTACTTATTTCAAGGATCCCTAAATTTACAGAGTTTTTTTAAAGAATATAAAACACTGACAAAAAAAAATTAGAAGTGACACAAGATTTTGCTAAATAAAGTAATAGGAATTCAACAATGGTTACTGAACTACGTGATGCTCTCTTTAAGTTAGTTGTTCATATTGCCAGATAGAAACATGTAAGATTTGCTTAAAAAAAATAACAAGTTATAAGAAACTCAAGCACTCGGGAGGCCGAGGCAGGAGGATTGTTGGGAATTCAAGACCAGCCTGAGCTACAAAGTGAGCTTAAGGCCAGCCTGAGCTGCATAGCAAGACCCTGTCTCAAAAAGACAAAAAAAAAAAAAAAAAAAAAAAAAAAAAAAAAAAAAAAAAAAAAAAAAAAAAAAAAAAAGAAAGAAACTCAAAAGAGGAAAAAGAAATCGGAGAAAAAAATTAAGCATTCACTAGTCTTTTAAAAGGACCAGCAGATAAATTTGAGGATAGATAAATGGGTGCAGCTAGAGACTGTAGTAGTAAGTGAAATAAATCAGATCCACATGTGCAAACACGGCAATATCTTGCTAGTGTGATACCAGAAAGAGTAATGAAAATCTAAAAGGATTTTAGATTTTTAGACATGGTAAAAGTGAAATTGTTCAATGGGTAGGAAAAACTGGAGTGAGGAAATGGACAAGTAACAGGTTTTGAATGCACATCAGAAGCCCAAGAGCAAGAATTTAAAATAAGAAATTGAAAAAAAGAAAAAAAAAACCCTGACTGATTTTATCTTTAATAGATGTTGAATTTTTCAGAATAAAATTTTAATATTCCCTCTATAAAATATGTTACCACTTAAATTGTAAAAAGGACATTAGACTCTAATGATGCTAGAGTCATAAGATTGTACTATGGACCCCGCTTTGCTATGAGCTAGCTCTGGGCTGTTGAGAAAGATACTTCACTCTCTGAATCTGTTTCATCACTGAAAATTAAATGAGCTTTAGGATCCTTCTCATTGTCAGGGACTATATCTATTGTATCTCTGTGTTTCATAACTTCATACATGGTTGGATATTCAAAGTACCTGCTATCATTTTAATATGCTTTGTCTGCTCTGAATTCATGTTGAAATTTGATTGCCACATGGCAATGTTCAGAAGTGGAGCCTTGAAAAAGTTACTAAATGGTTGAGAAGCATTAACGCATTTCTTTTTGGCGGAACTGGGGGTTGAACTCAGGCCCTTGAGCTTGCCAGGGAAGAGCTTAGTCCACTGAGCCATCTTCCCAGCCCCTCATTAACACATTTCTAACATAAGTGTGTTACTTCTTGAAGAAATGGAGTTGCTCACCAGGGAATAAAGCAAAAATCTGTCCCGCCTACTTTGTATCTTCCTCATGGACACATTTGCCCTTCTGCATTTATACTGTTTTATGATGGAACATGAGGACCTCAAAAGAGGCAGCCTTCCAGTGTCTATCACCAAGAAAACTTACTTTGAAAATTACTCAAGCTCAGTTATTCTGTGGCAGCAAGAAAAAATAAACTAAAACAATATAAGTTGCCACTGGAATGATTGGTAATTCCTATGAATTTCTCTTCTAAAATCTTAGAGTAAAACGACTTTAATTAATTCTATTTCTACTTTAAAAATTACCCAAGCTGCACACACTATTCTCATAAGGCTTATTACCACCAACGTGGTTGAATGTGAATAATTATAACTGGAGATAATGCAGAACATTTCTTTAATTAAGCTATGAAATATTTAATGTGATTCTCACAGTAAAAAGAGCTTCTAATTTTATTATCCTTATGGTCTAAAAATACATTTCACACTGATTCTGTCGCAGAACCTAAAGTTAGAACCTTTTGTGTACATGTACATACAGTTCTGTTCTTGAAATAACATGGCCTAAAATAAGTGGAGGTTGTTTGCTACTTGTAATTTAGTTATAAAAGTTTGTAAGTACTTCGTATCTTTGCAAAAATTGTTATATTACAACTTGATGCAGATGGACTTTATACTTTTCCAGATCTTCTCTATCCCATTCAAGTGCAGATTTGAAGGCCTAGACCTTGGTTGGTAAAAAAGAAATCAGGGCAAAGAGACACATGGGTTGGGGGAGAACACATTATCCCTTCTTTTGTGAAACCTGCTTGTAAAATTTAAGTGTTGATCATTACAAAGTTAATACTGACATTGTTGTGGTCTTTTTGTGTTGTGCATGTTCAAGTGAGATTCCCAGAAGCAAGGTGTAATAGATCTTTTTTACTTTACAAGCAAACAAAAATGACAAAAGTAATCAGTATCCATAACAGAATGCCACTCACTGGGTGGCCTACACAACAAACTTTTACTTTTTACAATTCTGGAAATTGAAAACTCCATGCTCAAGGTACTAGCAGATCCAAGGTCTGATGAGGGTCCTCTTCTGAATGCCTGTTCCCATGGATGAAAGTGATGGGTTTCTTGTCTCCATGGTTTTAAAAAATCCTTTAATGTTATCATGAAGGATGATGAACATGATCCTCCACACTCAGAACATATTTGAAACACAGTTACCTTCAAAAGGCCCCACTTGCAAATGCTATCACATGGAGTATACATTTTAGGACACCGATTTTAGCACATGAATTTTAAGATGAAGTTAATAATCAGTTTATAGGGGCCAGTGAGACAGCTCACTGGTCTAAAGCGCCTGCTTATGCAAGCTTAGGCAGGCACAGGGGACTGCTCTGCCCTCAGAGCAGGTTGAACAGGCCAACAAACAAGCAAAAATAATCAGCCTATAAGATTAGTATATTTTAAATGTGTAAGATTAATAAAATTTATTATTATCATTGCATATCCTACTTGGGAGTCTGTTGGTTTTAGTAAAAAATTACAAAATCATACATGCATTCAGTATAACATCAGGAAATCTTACTGAAACTATCCTCCAGCATCATCAGCAGGATATATTTTATTTTAATAATCAGTGAATTACTTTTCCAGTTCTTCTAGAAATGAATGCTCAAACTCACATTAGATGATTGAATGTACCTTTGTTTGGCGGAACAGGAAGCCCAATGCTTTAATGAACCTTTGTTTCTCAGAGAAATGTGAAACTTTAATATTCTGTTGTCTTTCAAGATAATGAGAGAATGAACTGATTTTTATATAACAGTATAAAACTGGCCACTGTTGTTGGTGGAAGTACAGCTGTAAGGCTGTTTTTCCCTTCATGAAAGCACATGCATTTTCCTTCCTTACGGAACACCAGGTAAGTCCTAGACTAGGTGCCGAGGAGTAGTGGCAGTAGCGATGTACCTTCACTTCGTGATCGCTTGCACCAGACAACAACTTTCTTTGCACCTTCGCACTCAGTGAGTTCTTGCAACAACCTAGAAAAGGAAAGCCTGACTTTGTTATTCCTACTCTGTAGAAAAACAGACTAAGTGGATGATTCAGGCATAAAAAATAAGTTACGTAAACAGCTACACTCTTAATTTACTGATAAGAGACATCTGCTATAATAATGTCTGTAAGTATAATATCATGTATGCACCTTGTACAATACTAAAACAGTATGAAAACAGTTTGCAATGTATTAATTTATTGAATCTGTCTTGTTAAGGTGTCTTAAAACTCTCTGATTCATATTTGTACTTCAATAAAATAAAAAATAAATAAATTTTTTAAAAAAGAAACAGTAGTATAACTAGTTATACTACTAATTCCCCTTAGTTCATTGAAAAGAAAAGTTTGTGCTAATATTGTTTGGACAATTAAATGGCACTAACTTGTACTCTGATGAAAGACAACAATATGCAGCATATTAACCATTGTTACCCTATTACCTTGTTTTAAAGTTTTTTTTCTCTTTAAAATAAAAAAGCTTTATTGAAAACAAAAAAGAAAAAAGAAAAACAGACAAAGTAACTTCTGAAGGCTTACACAGGTAGTAGGTGCAAAAGCTGGATTTAACTGCAAGCATCTTGATGGTCACTTTCTCTGAGAAAAGTGAGCTCCCTTTTGCATCAGAGTGAGCCACTGGTAGTGGATAAGCCAATCAAGGAATGGGTAAAAGCGGACTGTCGACTGGGTACTCAGCTAATGAGACTCACAGTAATAAATTGCCTTAGGTTAAGTGATACAAATCTTCAGATAGGCTATTGTTTTACTAAGGTCCATCATAAATCTAATGGTACTCATTAATAATTGAGCATTTTATTACTATTTTTATTCTATATATGGAATGCTAAGCCTAGGTTAAGTTCTTCAAATGCTTTACTGAATTTGTTCCTTAGAGCAGTGTAGAATTGTATACAGAAAAATCAGAAATAAACACATGATAAACTGTAATATTAGGTTTCTGGTATGAGAGGAATTCAGTAAATTCAAACACAGATGGAGAGGCAAGGTGCAAGGCACAGAAGGAAAAGTTGATCACTCAACCTGGGAAGGCTCTTATCAGAGCCCAGCAATATAGATCCTAGCGGTCTTGGTGCATCAAGGCAGGACTAGTCCTCCATGGTAATTAAATATTTAAACCAAACGTTTCACATCATGACAAGGTAAATTTGGTCCACTTTTCACAAAGGGAGGAAGCTCCTAGGGTCAGTCATGGAAAGGCTTGTCATCATTACTAGAGTAACTGATTCACAAGGCTTTATTCTCCTCACAGTATCAAGACCTATTTCAAATATCTTGAAGGAAAAAGCACAAAAGTAGAAGCACAAGAAAATAACCCCATCCCCACAAAAATAATAATAGCAATGATGAAGAAGATGAAGGTAAAGATGAAGAAGGAAGGAAGGAAGGAAGGAAGGAAGGAAGGAAGGAAGGAAGGAAGGAAGGAAGGAGGAGAGAAGGAAGAATTACCTCTATTAAGGTAATATTAGAGCTGGGGAGATAACTCAGTGTTATAAGCGCCTGCCTAGCAAGCACAAGGACCCAAGTATGATCCCTGGTACTGCACACACTAGTGGCCTGAAATTGGGGATGGTGGCACAAGTCTGTAATCCCAGTCCTAGGGAGGCTGAGACAGGAGGATCACCACAAGTTTCAGCCTGTGCAGCAAAACCCTGTATCAAATAAATAAATGAATAAATGAATAAATAAAATTTTTAACAAATGAAGTAACATCTTCACTTAATTTCAGGCCTGGGTAATTTTGGCTTCATGGATTTCTAAAATTTCTAAATTCTGAATTTCTAAAATGGCACCCACTTAAATTATTGTTTCTAGTTTTTGAATTGCCATTTAGAAGATGCTATAGCGTGGGGAGCAGCGAAGCAAAATTTCAATCACATGTGTGGTCATTAAGGCCAGCCTGAAGAACCCAGAGCGCCTGAGGCAAATCCTATCACTGAACTGCTCTACTCTGAGAGTAGAGGGGCCGAGGCCCTCCACGAAAGCAAGGTGCTAAGTGGAAGACTTTTCAATGACATTCAAAGATTCTGATTATTTAAATAAATTTGCTGTATCCTTTGGGGCCCTCTGTGCTCCTCTTCCTCCTTCGTCCTTCTCCTGGCAGGAGAAAGGGCTCCATCTTGACTCAGTTTTCTCTATTCTGATTCTCGTCCTTTCTCCTTCATCTTTTCACTGTCCTCAGTTTGGGAACATGGAGAGCTGCGCAGGATGAAGCCATATAGTAAAATAAAAAAAAGATGCTATGGTTAGATCTGCGGTGCCTCAAAAGCCGCAAGTGTAAGGCAGGTGATTCGATCATGGCAGTGAAGTGCCTGGATGATCAGATGAGCTGATAGCTGGCTCACTGTTAGGAGCCTGTTTTTAGGTCACTCACTGGCAGTGTGAATTGGGGGGATGTAACTCTGTTATATTTTTTGTTGAAGTATCCCCCCCAAAGCCTCCTATTCATGAGGTGGGGTTCTCTAGTTTGTGATTAATTTATGATCCAATTTGGGGATTATGGGTTGCGAGTTCTGCTGGAATTATGGATGTTTGAGATACACTGGCCCTGGGGCAGACACAATATAAGGGAGACAGACTAGCTTTCTGCCGCTGTTTCTCCCTTTGTGCCCTTGCTGTTTTGCTGTTTTCCACCACCATAAACAGTTGCCCTCTGCCATATGCCACACTGCCTTGGAGCCAGCTGATTATGGACTGAAGCCTCCACTGACTGTGAGTTAAACAAACCTTTGCTTCCTTAAATCGGGTATTTTGTTCCAGACATGAGAGAAAAGTAACCGACACAGTCTCCTTCCCAAGCTACTGTCTTCCCCCTGTTGCCCAGCACCGGGATCCAAGCAGCTTTCTCCTGCTCCCTCCCTTCCTTCAGGACCTTCCTGACTTGGAGATTCCTGACTGTGAACAGAAATGTGTGAACCTGTGAGCGAAGATAAACTGCTCTTCCTGTGCATGTAGGTGTCTGGCATCTTGTCTCAGGGACAAGGAAAGTGACAAAGACAGACACTAAATCACGTAAATATGACACTTCAGTGATTCCTTACTAAGGCTTTTTTGTATTTTTTTAGGAAGAGCTCTACAGAATGTTCAGGGTCTCACTACTAGATCAGACTCATAGTGATTCACCTGTTTATAGTCTCCCAAGAGCTGGGATTACAGGCTCATGCCACGACGCCCAGTCTCAATTGCTGTCTCAGCACCCCACCCGTGGGGGCATGACTGGCATGGCAGCCCTGGGGATCATACTCCCAGCTCCTGCCCCGCTTGCAGGTGCTTTAATCTACTGAGCTATTTGGCTGGCCCTAGCTAGGGTCAGTTTTATAAATTTTTAAACTACAAGTAATTATTACAAGCATAATTGTTTCCTGCCCCTATAAGTACCATGTACATATTTCTACCTCCTTCTATAAACCTTAGCAGTATACAAATGCACACATAAATATATACACATGTATTTATGCATAGACATGTATATGCACATGTGAATGTATATTTATATTCATACATGCATATGTGTGTATACATACATATGCTTACATGGTACCAAAAAGTCAGCATCAAACCAACAAGCTTCCTCACTTAAAGGGTGTCAGGCCTTTCTGCTGTTGAAGAAGTTTCTTGGCTAGAAATGGCATGAATGGTGTGAAAGGAAACTTTGAGTGATGAAAGCTCTGACCCACCATCCCCGAGCTGCATACCTTCTAAAACAGCAATGATTAGTAATTATTGGTACAGAACAGGTACAGAAAAGTGCCTCCTACAGATCAAGACCACCCTACTTTCTCCAAGTCAAACTAAAGAAATACACATTTTGAAGAAGCACAGCTGACTGCCCTGTACTTGTGCCCTTACCTTTCCAGGCACATCTTGCAACTGCCACATAGGTTCATTCTGTCCAGTCTGGACCACTTATGCATTTCCAATTGCCATAGGTGATGTCTTCACATATTTGTGGATAGTTAACTGGTGGTCAACTTGTTGCACCCAGCTGAATTGCACTACTGTGGTTCTGGGTGTGGCAGACCCACCTGAGGATTGTTGCCAGCAGTGTAAGAGGCAGGACAGGGAAGCTGTTCAGAGAAGCTGTTGGAGCTGGTGCAAGCTTTGGTTCTCTTGGGCTGCTCTGCCGGAGGAACTTGTCATGCTGACTTTCCTAATGAACTTGGCTGTTCTTGCCAGAGAAGGAGCTCAGAATCTTTGTTGTCACTGGGAATGGCTGCAGTGCATTTTGGGGGAGCTCTGGTCTTCATTTTGAGTGTTGCTTCCTGGCTTTGGAGGGAAAGATGTTACACTGCTCAGCCTCCTGGACAAGCTTGTCATGTGGGCTTTCCTGATGGGAACTCAGTTTTCCTCACTGCTGGAGGAGCTCGAGGACTCACTGTCACTGACAATGGATGTGGTACCTTTGCAGGGAGCTCTGGTTCTCACCTTCAGCACTGTTTCCTGGCTCAATCGCAGATCCCTCAGCCTGCTAGCACAGATGCTGCATCCGGATGACATAGACTTCTTAGCTTCCACCACTGACTTCTGGGCCTTTCAAATGTGGATCCATGAAATGGGCCTGCATGTGACTTTGTCATGTGCTCTAATTGATCTTGTATAAGGTATTGTTATTGGCTTTATGTGTTCACCTGGACTCATGCAGAATATTAGTGTCCAGGCCCTCAGAAGGATTCTTTGGTCTTTACTGTGTGGACAGATTTCCTGCACTCTTTATGTATGACTCTTTGGGGTAGTATAAAATAATCCTATAAAATGTATCTTATATTACATTATTACCCTTGAAAAAAAAAAAAAAACCCAAACCAGGACAACATACTTCCTCTCTCTTCACAGATGTCCCCTTGCCCCACGGTGCTTATCTCAATCCATACCTCACCTGCGTATCACCTATACCACTTCACCTGTCTGAAACACACCTCTACTCTTGGAAGTATTTTTAATACCCATTTACTTCTAACTAGATTTCATTTTCATTTTTCTGTATCGCTTGCATTTCCCTGCTCTATGTCCCCATAGAAAGTGTCTGTCATACACCTTCAGTCATGGAATTTAAAGTTTTCACCAGAGATTTTCCCCTGAATCCCTTACAAACTTGTTGAATAGAATATTTCCTATTTATATGTGAATTCATGGAGTCTTGCACAGGCCTTGGCTTGGAGTTGGGACTCAATGTGTACTTTCCAATTTAATGGAAGATGAGATGGTATGTGACACATATGTTCAAGAGACTTTCAGAGGCTTCCAATTCCAGTCGTGTTGAGCATGATCGAACCTCTGGAGTGAAAAATAACAGAATTACCTTAAGTAGCACAGTTTGTAAGCAGATTTACTTCCTCAAAAGAATATCTGTTCACATTTTCATTCCCTAAAGCTTTCAAGCTTTCATGATTTAGCTGAAATTTTTCCTCTCAATTTCATTTTATATTCCAGTCCCCGCACTCAGAAAATGTTTCAGCCAATTTGGATTTCTTTTAGAATGTGTTTAGCATGCATCATATTATTATACCCATCCTGTCTATGCAAATATTCTCCTTTCAGTTTAATGCTTCATACTAAATATTTGGCCTTGCCAACTTATATTAAATTTTCTGATCTCAGTTTAGAGAATGCCTCCTACCCGCATAAAAAACTAATCTAAATTTAAAAACCAAAATTGGGTAAAACTGCTCTTTCTTTCCATAGAATTTACATTTTCTTCCGTAATGATATTCATCACACTGTACTATAACAGTACTGTTATTTATTCCTTAAAACTATTGTGCTTTACTTTAGGGTGATGAAAGGGTTCAACAGCAATTCTGGAGCTCAGAAGACCACTATACAGATGTGAATGCAGTAAAGGCCAGGCTAGGATTCCACTGGGAATTGAATCAGAGGCCATTAGCATTTCATTCTGGGAAAAAAAAAAAAAAACTTATATGCAAGTTTCCAATGTCCTGAGACTTTGTACAAGGCTGAATCTACCTGCTATGGATTAATTAATCAGGAACAAGAAATCTCAAGTCAGCCTAAACTCAAGCTGTAAGATAGGAACCGCTGCTTGTTTTTAGGCAGATTTATACTGAGAATTTGAAGCAAAATGTTTCAAAAACTTAAGTTTGGGCCCCAAAATACTACATGCAAAATTGAGGTAAAAGAGATCTTTTTGCTGATGGAAATAGTACCATTTAAAAAAAAAAAAAAACCCAAGTACTTTGTAGAGGAGGAAAAATGTCCAGGAGGAGTGTCACATGTAAGCAAGACCCATGCTGAAAAGCACAACAGCGCCAAGATTTCATGTAAGAAAAGGTTCTCCTACAGAATCTTTTCCCTGGGATCCATTTCACTATGCTCAGCAATTTGGGCACTCAAAGATCATATAACCATGGAAAATAACTAAAGCTCCACCCCTCCTCTAACAGTGGATCTTGGCATTTCCTCATGATTCAGGTTTACCAGCATGTAGAATGTAGGAGTTGTAGAATGCAGCGGTCAAGAAGACTTCCACCCAGATTTGGAAAAAAAAAGGCCTGGGAAGCCAGACCATATGCCACTGAGAGGAGAGTATATAAAGGAGATGAAGCCAAAGATGCGAAGGAGACCCATGATGTTGGAGATGTTAGGAAGGAAAGATAACTTCTGAGGAAAGCTGCAGGCAGTGAATGGACCAGCTCAAAAGGGAGTCCACATGGGCTACCACTGACCAGACCATAGGGATACAGCCACTAATGCCATTTAGTGTTTGCATATTTCACCATACCCCATGGATGCCAGACATAGAGATACAGGGCTTCATATTTTCTCTGCAAGGTCTTCACCTTTCTGTGGGCCTCTTATTTTTAAATCCCTATTCTTCTATTTTGGAATAGGAATGTCTATACTATGTCATTGATCCTTATGATTATGTAAATTGGTTTAAAAGTTTCCAGGATTTTCCCGCTAAGAGTTTGCCTTGAGTCTCTGAGGAGACGATGATTTGGACTTCTAAGCAATGTTGAAATTTTTGAGACTTTGCAGAAGGTGTTATTGAATTTTTCTGGTTGTAGGCAGGATAGTTTTGTCCAGTTATGTAGAATTGTTATCTTGATATTGTGTGCATTTAGAGACTGCATACATTTTAAAAATAGGTTTTGGGGTGTCAAGTTGATGATGGATGGAAAGTGATGGTTAAGCTTAATTGTCAACTTGTCAACCTTCTCAAGGAGGGGACTTAGGTATTTCCCTCCCATGAATACTTGGTGCTGTTGTACTTTTAAGCCTGCAGTGAATGGGTCTTGCTTATATGTGAGACTGCCGCTGGGCATCTTGCCCCTCCTACAAAGCCCTTGGTTTCCTTGTAATGGTACGAATCCCTTCCAGACCCCTCCATTCTACAACTCCTACATTCTATATGCTGATAAACCAGCACCACATGGAAATGCCAGGATCCCCTGTTAGGGGAAGGAGTAACCTTTACTTATTTACCATGGATGCCTGACCTTTCAGTGCCTGAATGGCTGAACACAGTGTAATAAATCCCAGGGACCCAATTCTCTAAGAAGCACACTTCCATGTGTGCCTACATGGGCAATGAGGGTGGAAACTTAGAGTTAGTATCTAGCCCTTGGCACCTTTCATGTAGCACTGTTCTCTGACTTTGCTGCCATGGAATGGTCACCTTTGGTCTGACATGAAGCCAGTCAGTTGCTAACTGAGCCCTCAAACTGCGAGCCACTTAAACCCTTCTCCTTTACACAGAACCTGTCAATAATCTGATTCCAGTAGTGAAAAGCTGACTACTACATTTTCTAAATATTTCTGTGCAAATAGAATGTATTAGCTAAAAGCTATGGGGACACTTCAGCCCATGGCATAGCCATAGTTCTTTATAAGTGCACATGGGTAAAATGCCACTATACTTTAGTCACTGGCAGAACTCTTTGGTATGCATGTGCTCAGTTGGTCACTTCTAGCTAACCTGATGCCATGGGACAGGCCTCTAAATACTGACAAAATTTAGAGCTTTATTGTTTTGTTGGCATGGGAATGTTTCTAAATCTTAGTACATCTTCCTAAGAATTCTTCCTTTAGAATTCTCCAAAAATTTTTTAAACTCCTTTTGCTAAGAAAATCGCTGCTTTTAAGGATTCTTGTTACTAGATAGTTTACATATCTCTCATTTTCATATTACAGCAGCTCTGTATGTTAGATATCAAGGCCTGTATTTTATTGATGAGACAGCCAAAAATGAAGTGTATCAAGAAAATTTTCCAAGAACTCAGACACTAAGGATAGAACCAACACTCAATACCAGGCCCATCATACTTAGTTTTCTTGGATTATCCCTTTGGCAAGGAAGGAAAAAAAATCTCTGATTCATGAAAATCCTATTTTTGAACACTGGGCTTCAGAAAATCTACTGTCATCTAGTGGCCTCCTATCCCACCCCATCACAGGCTATCAAAAACCTATCAAAATGTATTTCATCACTTATCTGGAAAATTTTGAGAACTCTTATCAGTTTCAGCATGGCTTTTTTGCCACTCCATGGTGGGAAGATGCTAGAATCAGCTGAGACTCTTATTTGCTTTTAAAAATAAGCTTGATGAAGTCCTAGAAATGCACAAACATCTGGGCTCAGCCCATTTGGACCTGTAGACTTGCAGAAAAGAGTGAATTTTCCTTGTTTGATAAGCAGAGGAATAGAGTCTACAAGCTCTTACCACACCCAAAGTACCTTGGATTCTGCTTCTGAAGAACAATGTTATCATAAAAATCATGTAGAATATAATTACACTTGAAGGAATTTCCTTCCCTGAGAGACCAATATGTTCAGCAGAAAAACTTATTCAAGAATCTACATGTTTCTGTATTTGGGTTAAGTTTCCTAATGTTTACAAGTTCTGCTATGGGCTCAAAGCCTACAAGCCTTACTGAATATTGACTTCCACCTCCTCCCTACTAGATTTAGGATGAATAACTGATATCATTTTTGGCAAATGATATTTTCTGGAAGCACACACGAAAAGAAGCTTCTAATAAAATGTCTCTGTGAGATTCTACTGGAAAAAAGATGTAACCACCTTCCAATACACAAATTAGTGAGATAGAAAAGATGAGTGTTTCATGGCTTTTTAATAAGATATTCATGTTAGGACTGGAGCAAACTCAGGCTTCCACAGGCCTCAGGAAAAGATTTGAAATGCAATATATAATCTTCCTGTGGGGTAATGGTTATATAATCCAGAAAGTCATGGAAGCAGAAATCTATGCAAATAATGCTCATTTCTTTATAGTTTATCACATACTATGCAAAATATCTACATTAAGTTGCTCTGTTACCATGAAAGAAAACAGTAGGTACTAAGCACATGAAAGAATAAAATTTGATTCCATTATCGTGGAAAAAGTCCCCAAAAGGCAGTGTTTCTCATACATTTCTACCCATCCAGAATATCTTCCATACTTCATCATGCATCATGTTTGGATCAAGTATTGATTCCTATAGAAGTCTCCCATAAATACCTCTCCAGCAGCAGAATCCCTTCTGGAGGTTTTTTTTTTTTTTTTTTTTTTTTTTTTTTTTTTTTTTTTTTTTTTTTTTTTTTTTTTTTTTTTTTTTTTTTTTTAATTATCATATTCTGGTGTATTTCTTTTGTAAATTATCCTGTCTTCCAGTGAAACTATAAGCTTCTTCAGAGCTAAAGAAAGGAGATATTACTCAATTATGAATAGAGTTACAATTTTCTCAGTGCCATTCCCTGTGATTTTAAATGGATCAGTTCTCTTCTCTGCTCTATCATTTATTCTAATTTACATTAGTATTCAAGGTCCTATAAAAAATTAATAGGATTTTACTACCTCCATTGTATGAGTCATTTATCCTTCATTCCCCTTATCTGATGTATAAAACATAGATATACCAGACTATAACCTTTAAGAAAGCAGTAACATTGTGTCTGATTATCCTACACTCTTTATTTCCAATGCTTAACTCTGTTTGACACACAGAAGGGGTTTGCGAGGCATTTTATCAAATGAATGAATACACCAATCACAAAGAATTAAATACTTAATGTCTATTGTTCAAGGTAGTCTCCATAGCACAAGCAAAGTAGATACAGTGATCCCCACTTAATGAAGGACGACAATAGAGCCTAAGGAAGAATTAACAATTTTGTTGAAGGTCCAAAGCCTGGTTGTCATGCAGCAAATAGTATCCAGGTCTGTCTGGCTCCTACACATGTACTCTTCTCCTCTTCTTTATAAGCCTTTAAACCTATCAGAGAAAATTGTCCACACTCATAGCACTATGTTTCATGCTACTATAAAAAAGAGCTATTTGTGCTGATTGGTATGGCAACATTACCCAGCCCTAATTTGAGGAACAAAGAGTTGAGAGGGAGGTTGAATTTCCCACCAAACCCTTCCCAGGCAAATCAGCAAGCCAGAATGAAGTTGCTAAAGGAGCTGAGAAATAGCATGCCTGATGAGATCGTGGTTCTTTGGGTTTGAGACTAGGAAAGCCTGAGGCTCCTGCTACAGCTGCCAGGCCTGCAGATTAGGCTCCTTTATTTCTTTCTTCAAAAGCAAGAATGCTGAAACCCTAAACTTGTTTTCTTGTTAATGCTATAAGCCTTTCAGGAAACAGCTTTCTCTGGGAACCTGCTCATTACAGAAAGCCCCTTGAAGAAGTGCCAAAATGTAGTTAGCAGGGAGGGGGCAGGGGAAGAGAAAATGTTGGGTTAATTCAGTGGGACTATTAGACGCTAAAAGTGCCTTTATCGGGGAGTAGAGAATAGCCTGGCACCTTCTCAGTCATGCAGAGCACACAGACTCCTGGGAAAGGAGTTCACACTTGGGTGGAATGTGTCTGGAAAGAGAAATTCCTGGGACTGAAGGGAAGGATGAATGTAATAACTGTCATAATAGGTCTCATCTACAGAAGACTCCAGGCACTGGACTAAGAGTTTTCTATTGTATTTAGTTTATCGCTACCCTGTGGGTGGATATGGTTACTTTTACAAAGGAAACAAAAAGAGTTCAGAAAAATACAAAAAGCTTACAAATGCCACACAGGTAGTACATGGCCAGGGTACTGATTTGAACTCCTTTCTGACAACACAGTTCATGTTACATTATCTCACCTTCCAGTGTCCAAGTGAAAAAAAATCCATGACTCAAAAAACATTTGGAAACAAGAAATATGAAGAATAGAGAAGTGGAGGAATATTTTTTTTCATTGGGATTGCACATGTGATAATCATGATGTTAATACCCTTTAACAATGAGGAAGAAAGACCTAGAGGCCTTGGATGTGTAGCTATTACCATCTCCTTGTTCAGTGTAGGAGTCTATTAGATACCGATGAGACCACTCCTAAGTATTGGCTATGCATGTGGCCCTAGGAATGAAACTCTTGATTTTCAGAATTATCTTTTGGGCACTTCTAGAGTGAAGAAATAAATTAGGAAGAAAAATAAACTGGAAGGACATGAAGCCAATTTGGAAAAAATCATACTTGAAGAATTAAATTAGATAATCCTAATTATGGATTCCGGCTGTCATATATTTTTTTGTCATACCATGGGAAAAAGTGTTTTTATATCACCTCTATGAACCTTGATTTCTTCCTCTGTTAAATAGGCTAAGAGGTGTTTATTTTGTAAGAATTGAGGTCAGATAAAATTCTAAAGCAGTTCTTAAACGGGATGAATAAAAACTACTACATAATGTCTGTGACTATTTTGGGATTTGGCGGTAGCTGTTAATGGTGACATCATACTCAATACTATTACTTCTATCCCCAGAAAATTGGGTGTATAGGAACACTGGAATGTATCAATTTCTAACACTAAGTGATAACTGATAACAATGTACAGCAATAAAATGATCAAAATTATGATGCATATTAAAATTTACTGGACTTTATAAGGTGATAGATTCTATGTGATTTACATGTCCTACATCATTTAAACCTCATAGAAGTCTCATTTGACAATAACCAAAATATTACCCACTGAAAATTAAATAAAATTAGTTATAAAGAACTTAAATAATGTCTTCTAAAAATTACAGTGATATTGAAAGTTAGAGACAAACCCAAAAAGTCTGACTCAAACAAGCTTTCCAAGGGCAATCAGGGTCAGAAGTTGTCCACATCATGTATCGGCAAACTAGGTTAGGTAGATACCAAGATGCCTCCAAATGTGGTGAGGAATATCCTGTGCAGTTTGAATTCTGTGGTCCTCTTTGATATTACAATAAATTTCTCTCCTTCATGTTATATGCATAATTTTTAAAGATATGTCATTTCAAGAAAGGATTCTGTAGCTGGTAAGTATTTGGTAGCTTTTAGTCTAGTAAGCTATGCTTCCAGGAGTGGTAAATGTAGTCTTTACTGCTGGCAGAGAAAATAAGGACGCCAATGTGATAAGGAGCACGTTCAACATCATATTGGTTCTTACATAATTTGTACAAGATTTCACCATCCTTATGTTGGTTGTAGACATGGCTTTCTTTAGTTACGAAGATCCTTAGTTAGTCAGATAGGAAATCTCACCCTGAGCATGAAGCCTAGAGTTTCAGCACTTTCATGGTGAACAGCAACCCTCCAAGCACATTCCCTTGAGGCCCAAGTCTAACCAAGACGAAGAGTGCTGGGATGGCAGGCATTTGGACAACAGGTAGCAGCTAGAATTAGCTGTTATTGTGCTTATGAATACTTGTCCTGTGTAAGCACATATACAATTGCAAAGTGCTTTCACATACTTCTGTGCTTATTTTCTCCCCAAACATCCAACATTTTGAAATTAGAGGAAAGGTGAATTTGGGAGCAAGGAAATGCCTTTAAAAGAATGGAAGAATAATCTGGAGAACACTTTGGCATTTCATTTTTATCGTTAGAGATTTTAATGGCTACTATATACATCTGGCAGAGGTTCAGGTTTTGAAAAATGCACTCTTCCTTTCATGTCTAATAATTTCCAGGTATCCTTCACAAATTTTGAATACTATCCTATTTCTCTGTAATGACTTTTTATGTTTGTTGTTTTGTTTTTAACTAATTTTCTTCAAAATTGAGTAGAGTGCATCAAGATGTCTCACATAATCAAATGACTAGGAAGTCCTAAGAAGTTGTCAGTGCTGGAACCACATCATTTTTCCATTAAGTATCCTTTTTCAAAGAAGTTTAGTAAAAAAATATTTTATTGATACATGATGTGTGAGTTAGTTGATGAAGATTAATTTCACACCATGGACAATTTCCTTCACAGCATAATCACTGAGGTGATGGTGCTCAGTGCTTCTTGAAAGGATAAAGGAATGAGGGTCTGAGGCCTGACCTGCGAAGCACTGTGATCAATCTGTTCATCAAAGGAAGAAATCACATTCTGTCTGCATGACCATGGGGAGAAAAAGCACTGTGTCCTAAGAGGAAGAAGTTTGTAATATAGTTACAGAACTGAATTATAGTTACAGAATTCTCAAGAGGAAGAAGGGGCCCAGAGTCACCTCTGTATTGGTATTGTCCACCGCAGTAGAAACTCCTCCATATTGTATGAAAGGGGTCTCAAGTTCTGGCCACTTACGCAGTGAATTAGTCCACCATATTCATTCCAAATTAGCTTTATGTACTATATTTTTTTAACATACAGTAACATTTGGTCTTAGGGGGCTGAACCAAAATTCTACAATAAGCTAAACCTCCTGAATCTCTTTTACGTCATCCAATTCTAACTAGTTATCTAGTCCAGGATTAATATTACACATTTATCTTTCAATCATGAGAGAACTTGAGTCATTGGTGAGCCTATAATTTTTGTCCAAATATCCTGATGCAAGCCTGTGATTCAGGATTTACTTTTTAGAGGAATCAAGACAAAGGGTCATGAGTGATTAGAGTAAGTCTTGCTTTTAGTTCTGTTCCCTATTCCCTCTCCCTTGCTTTTTCTCTACCATTGTCAACCAAGTGATTGTCACACCTTCCAGGTTCTTTCATGTGCCTACAGATGTTCTCTTTCTATCCATTACTCAGTCACAGCTGTCTCACATGTTGAGTGTTAATCATTACTCTGCATAAATACTTCAGTGACTTTATTACCCAGTATGGTTTCCAAACTTCTTAGACCATGTAAACTTTTTTCAAGTAAATTTTGTAATGGTACAAAGTACATAAGACACAAAATTACAGCTTATCTGGCTTAAGTGAGAGAATCAAAGCAGTAAGGATCCAGAGAGAGAGAGAGAGAGAGAGAGAGAGAGAGAGAGAGAGAGAGAGAGAGAGAGCAGGTATGGTCCAGAAAGAATTTCTAGAACTATTGGGGAACCAAGAATGAATATAAAGACCTTTGGAAAACCTCCTCTCAATGTCATCCCAGTGATGCTCAGGAAGGGATGAGTGCAATATGGAAAGTACAGGATTTCAGGTAGCAGAATGCTCCCACCTAGGAGGGATGCTATGCTGTGGGTTCTGTGCCTTGAGAACTGAACTCTAGACTTGTGCATGACAGAATGGCTCCCCTGAAGCAGCGTAGCATTCATCCCTTCATGTCCATCACTCAACATTATGTTCGCATCTCCTATTTCATCATGACTCAAGTTCGGAAACCCACACATCATTATACACCTAATCCAAATATGATCCCTACAATTAAGACTGAAAAGTGGCATTCCCGGATTCTGATGTTTCTCTGAAACCATGTTACCTCCAAAGTCGAACGAGAAATGCCATGAATGAGAGATCATTAATGAGATATTACAAAAGACCACAATACAGAAATGCCACCTTGCTCAAAAGACTCCTTTCCACGGGACATGTAGGGGATGACAATATTTCTCCATCCAGGTCATGAAGTATAAATTACATCAGAAGAGGAAGGACTCTGTTCAAGTACAAGAGATAGTAAACTTCAAGCCTGAACTTACAGGCAGTGTGTTCTCTTACCAATAATATATCATATCATAGGGAATAATCATTCCCTTCAATGGGAACATCAGTCCACGTTCCCATCATCATGACACATCATCAGGACAAACTAAGATAAGAATGACAATCAGAGCTAATACCAACTGAATGCATCTTAGATATCAAGAAAGATTCTAACTACAGCCCATGATCAAAAGCTTCGTGCATTGTCAGTGTGTGGGTGGCAAGCTACATATCTATAAAGAAAATTCATCAGGTGGCAAGGTAAAACCCTCATGACTTCACTATAATGCCTTTCTATGAAAAAAATGTCCACCATAAATTTGCTTTTATTTTCATCCTCTTTCTGCAAGAAATAATAGACCCTCTTCTTTGTTCCCACAAAACTTGGTACACCCTCCCATTAGACCACTCACCAAGTTGTATTATACTTACTAGCTTAAATGTCTGTCTCCTCAGATGGTCTAAATCTTTCTAGGGTCACATTCTGCATAATTTATCTTTGTATTCCCAGAACCTTGAAGAATAGTTTATTCACAATGAATATTCATTAAGTTAAAAACTATTATATGGGAAATGTGATATATGCTTCTTGCCTGCAATGTCACTTGCTTTCTCCACCTGTGAAATGGGAGTACCTCTCCCATAAATGGGCACGATTCCCACTCTTTAATGCCAAGCTGTGCTCAAGGTCTATTGAGTCAACACATGTGTGCACTTGGCAAGAAACATCTTGGGAAAATGCTGCTCCTGTTATTGCCAGGCATTACTGAAAAAAGACCAAAATAGAAAATGTCTACTGTCCTAACATGATCCAGCTGGAGCAGCCAAGTTGTCATTACACCAGCAGAAAGTTATTGCCTGTAGACTCCATGCTAGCAAATGGCTTGGAGTCATAGGACACAGTCTTCATTGCAAATCATTACAAACTTCAACCACACCATACAAATACTTGCGGTCCCTGCATGGGGGAAGCTGCCATTGTGTTCTCACCATCAGGTATTCAATCAGGGTCTGGTAGGCAGATTGCCAGGCTGGCCATCTGTGTTGTGCTTGGTTGCTAGGGTGCAGACAGAGAGCTCTGTAGCGTCCTACTTTCCCCATCACAAAAGCTTGGATCAGTGACAAGAGACCTCTCAGAGTGCTGCAGCATCAAGGAAATGTACATATATGGCATAATTCATGGAGCTTCCACTGAAGACTATCTCAGAAAACCATGATTTTTGTTCAGTCTGCAGCTGTAGGGTGCCAACTTAGACATATACTTCTCTTAGCATGTTAAATCCTCATGTGAAAATGAGAAACAAATGTGTATAAGTTTCTCACATGAACAGATTTCTAAATATATTGGCAGTTAAGAATTGTTATAATGTACACTAACAATTATCAGCCAAAGTCTATCTAGCTACTTAGAATGAATGTACATAGCTTTAATTTTTAGTGGCCTTTTGTTTTAATTTTTCAAATTAAAACTTATGGAAATAGAGGGAGTAAGCAGTTGTGTTAGCAAATGTGAAGGTGGATCACTGGTAGCTGGAGTAGGGCAAGTAGAACTTGGCACTCTACCATTTCAGTCTGCAGATCTATTGCCAGTGGCTAACTCGGGTAAGACAGGCAAAAGTAAGTTTATTCTGAAAATTGCTTCATTAATACAGGCCAACCCTATCTCAACAAATACTTTGCCAAATCTACAGGGCACTGGGACTTCACTAGTTACTATGGATATGAAAAGATGATGGGGGTTTGGCATAGTCTTTCAGAGATTCAGCTGGAAAGATAAGTAATTTCTGTTTAATGTGAAATTTATAACTTCATGAAGTAATGTGCAAGTCAGAGAAATAACATCAGCTGTTGTGGTTTCGGTCTAACTGTGCCCCCAAAGACTCCTACTATCATGGGAGGCTTCAAGAGTTTGTGATTAACTCATGATGTGACGCTGGGGCTGTGGGTGTGAGTGCTACACTCACGATGCAGTGGGTAATATGCACACAATATAAGGAGGGAAGAGAAGCTTTCCAGCTGCCACAGCTGCTGCTCCTCCCTTTGTTGTTTGCTGTTTTCTACCACCATGAATGGCTGCCCTCTGCCATGTACCACTCTGCCTTGGAGCCAACCAAGTATGGACAAAAGTTCCACAAACCATGAGCCAAATAAACCTTTCTTTCCTAAATTTTGGGTGTTGGGTATTTTGTCCTAGCAACAAGTAAAAAGTAACTGAGACATCACCTCTGACTGGAGAGAGATACAACCAAGAAGTCTTCACAGGGAAGGTGAACGTTGAATGAAGTTTCAAAGTCCAAGTAAGCTTTATCTGAATATGTAAGAAGGGAAAGATGTTTCGGGGAAAATGAGAAGTAAAGTAAAATTTCTGATTGGAAATCAAATAAGCATTTTTTTACTGTGTATTTCAGATGTCATAGTAACTTTTCTATTTGTCTGTTTGTTTTTATTTGGTTTGTTTTTTTGCAGCACTGTAGATGGAACTCAGGACTTTGTGATTGTCAGGCAAGCAGTACTAAGTAGCAAGCACTCCTAAGCTCAGATGTCAATAAAAGAACTCATGTATCTCTTTTACACTGTAGATAAGGGAGAAACTAAAGTTTTAAATAAGTTGTATATAATCTCAATCCTAAATTCTTTCTAATACAGCATATCACATTTCCCTTTTCCACTGGCAACTTCTTCAATGTATACTTATTATAGTATTTGCACTATTTTTATTCTTTACCACTAAGCATGGAATAATAAGAATAAAAGAAGAAATATAGGATCTTCTTAAATGTCAGTATCCTAAAAACTCTGTAAATTCTAAACTTCATATTAGCATTTTCTCCTTTAACAAACCTCTATAGAATAATTCTCCACTGCACTGCACTGATTATTTTAAGGAAAAGTCCACCAAGTTTTAGTAGATCTCTCCCAAGGACTCCTGGCATTGTATATATTGTCACATTCCTCAGAGACAATAACAATGGGAAGATCCTATTGTAAGGAAAAATTTTATTGCAGCTGAGACAAAAAAAAGATGCATGTGGATCTTTGATGCCAAAAAATGGCACTGACTAATAAAACCCTGACGTCTGAAGATTCACAGTTGGGAACTCTCCACACAAACTTCACTGATGTGAGATTACTTAATCCAATCAAGTCAGAGAAGTAAGACCTCCACAATTCTGTCTCCTACTCCTTCCAGTTCTAATTTTAACCATCAAGACACATTGATCAGACTTTTTGAGATGATTTGAAGATAATGCACACTATGGCTTTCTTTTCACTATACCAGCAGCGGCTCTTCTAAACAAAACTACATATTGGCTGCAGATTGGCACATGTCACCTGTGAGGGTGAAACAGAAATCTTCAGGGAAGCCAAACATGGAAAATATCAGCATACACCTGTGGAAGTGCCAAGAAGCAGAATAGCAGATGGGGTTTACTTAGTTGGTATATTGTTCCTTAGACACAATAGCCAAAATTCCCATTATAAAATAAGAGAAGTTGATTTGGCTCAACTTTTTAATCCACAGTTGAGCAGCTCCACGGCATGAAGGGCACGATGGGAGGGTCTACTGCAGAGGAAGTCGAACCTCACCCTGTGTTCAGCAAGCAGAGAGCTGTATTGCTGACTCATTGTTAGAGAGGGGATCAGAGCAGAAGTTTGTCATAGCTAAACTCTGGAAACAACCCAGATGCCCATCAACTGGAGAATGATAAAATTGATGTACTGTTTTTATCCAATGAAGTATTATTTATCTTTAAAAAAGACAAATTGAATGCTTTTGTCGGTAAACAGATACAACTAGAGTCCATACTTCTAAGTGAAATGAATCACACCCTCAGGTGTAAGCATAGTATTGTCTCCCTAGGACAAGAACCTGAAAGAATAAATAAAATCTGAAAGGTACAATAGATACTGTGAAAAAGAAAAAAAAATTGTTCACAGGGAAGGAACACCAAGAATGAGGGAAAAGAGAAAAGAAAGAAAAAAGGAAGGAAAAAAGAAATGTATATACATAGGTTGGATAATTATACTGCTGATTTCTGTTGGTATATTGAAAGAAGCACTTAATATTTAATTTTTCTCTCTCTTCTTAATTTTTTGACCAATTTTGAATGCTTATATCTGATAATCTGAAGACTAACTTGAAGACGACACAAAATGTAACAGTTACTCAATTCCTAACATTTTATTTAGTGAAATTCTGTATCACTTCTAAGTTTTCTTCACTACTTTTATTTTTTTAATAAATAAGTAAATTTAAAAAAATTAAAAAAGAGATGTAGTTGGAAGAGGCAGCTCACTAGGGTGAGAACTGAGGGGGTGTAGCTCCTGCCCAGGCCATCACTTTGTGCTCTGAGATTAAATCACCATCCAAAAGCCCCAGCTGTAAGGAATTTGTATGGTCTTCCTCATCCTGACCATAACAGAGTCGTCTCATCAAAAACCACATCTTCATCTTAAGTAGATAGTCCTAACAGATGACTCAACAGATGGCATGGTAGAGTAAAAGTGACAAAACCAAACAAAAGCATCAAGCTATAAAGTTTGGATTCAGAAAATGTTTTAATTGTTTTGTGCCATTTGCTAGATATATGACCTCAAGACTCTTCCTTGTCATTCCTATTTCATATGAAAAATCTTACCTGGGGCCAGGAGATAGCTCAGCGGCATAAGGGCCTGGCTAACAAGTGCAAGGTATTGAGATCAATTCTCAGTACAAAAAAAAAAAAAGAAACAA